>QAOA01001539.1:289898-327130 GCA_003255065.1 Cercis canadensis
GATATGTGCTTTTTATATTGTTAAGTTCCATGTTTATCAATGGTTTCCTACTCTGATTCGAGCACAATTTGCTTTAAACATGGTACTTATCCCTACTATTTGTCTTTCAGGTGTTTCTCTAGCTGATCAAGCAAGAGGAAGAGTTTGAGGGAGTTTCTGGAGTAAAAACCACCAGATCATGAAGTCCATTCAGGGGACACAGCTTAGACACGCCCGTGTCCATGGCTGTGTCTGACCTCCAGAGAGTCCTACTCCAGTTGCTAAGGAACACGGCCAAACCTTGTAATGAACACGCCTGTGTCCATGACCGTGTCATACCTCCAGAGAATCTCCCTGAGTGGAACACGCCCCTCCCCTACAGAAACACGGCCATGTTGGTTTGAACACGGGCTGAAGAAGAAGTGAACACTGCCGTGTCTTTGGCCGTGTCTGAAGTCCTTTTGAGGCATTTAAGTGACACGCCCAGCTACTGTAAGTGAACACGGCCGTGTCGCAGCCGTGTTCGAGCATCTGAAGGGTGAAACCCTAGAATTAGATGGAGTATTTATTTGAACTTAAGGAAAAAAGGGAGACATCTTTTGATAGTCGAACACTTAGAGATTTTGGGCGACATCAGAGGTCAGGTGCAGTAGGAGCACTTTGGAAGATTGGAGAAGAGCAAGATAGAAGATCAACCACTTGAAGGGATTTCATGAGAATGAGTTTTCCTGATTCTATCTTGTCTTCTCTGCATTTTGTTGATTCAGATTTTATCGTGAACTGATTTGTAAAAGTTAGTTAGGATGAACCCTAGAAATACAACTGTATTATTCTCCTTTTAAATTAATGAGAAGATGTCTTCATTTCTTGGAATTGTCTATGATTGCTATTTGTGTTAAGTTGACAAAGCATGCTGCTAATTTAATACCAGATTTCAATTTATGTATTGAGAAATTATAAATTGATTTAGATCATTTGTAGACAGTGGGGTTTGCTTGGAATCACTAGAGATAGGATTCACATGAATCTTCTGATTTAAGCCAATGTACTAAGGGAATTCATAGAACACGAATTAATGCATTCTTGGGGGGTTTTGATTGTGAAGAGATTTCAGTCAATCAATCTAGGAATAGACGTCTTACTACTTGAGAAAGATTGAGGCATAATTCTAGAATTCTCATCAGTCCAAGTAGAGAAGTTTCGATCATTGAGTTAAATATGAGAATGCAATGTATGTCATAGGAAGATTCTTATTCTGACTCATCCTACTCATTTGATAAATCTATCAAATTCTTTGTTATCGTCTTTCCTGATTCATTCATTTAATTTAGATTAATCGATTTCTCTTATTAAACCACAATTCTAAGATTAGATAATAGAAAAGGGATTACTACTAATAGCTATAGTTCCTCGTGGGATCGACATTCGTACTCAATCAAGCTATCCTACAAAACGATAGGTATACTTGCCTAGAATGTTTGTAGCATCGTTTCAATTGAATACAAGTTTATAAAAGTAAACATCAAGTTTTTGGCGTCGTTGCCGGGGATCTATAATATTAGGAACATTTACTTTCTATTACTCTAGTCATTTTTCTTTCTTTTTGTTGGTTAGCCTTGCGCCTCTTTCTTATAATTGTCTGTGTTTGATCCCAGCAGGAGCTAGTCTTTCTGATGAATGACCCGAAGTAGCAAGAAGAAGCTCCTTGAGTTGAACCCAGAAATTGAACCCACAGTGGTGAGAAAATCAAGGAACAAGGCTATCCTGTTGCAAGGCCAACCATCTGAGCCTATTGTCATAGAAGAACCTACCAAGACTGACCAAGAAAGACCACGAACTATGGGGGATTATAGAAGGCCATCAACTGTTGGGACTGAGTCTAGCATAACAAGACCTCCGGTGTCAGCCAATAATTTTGAGATCAAGCCGAACGTCATTCAGATGGTGTAGCAGCTTGTGCAATTTGATGGCTTACCAGATGAAGACCCCCATACTCACATCAAAAACTTCTTGGAGATTTGTGATACTTTCAAGATCAACGGAGCTAGTGAGGATGCAATTAGACTGAGGCTCTTCCCCTTTACACTAAGGGGTAAGGCAAAGTCATGGTTGAAGACACTACCTCCGGGGTCTATCAAGACATGGAATGAGCTAACTGAAAAATTTCTAGGCCGGCACTTCCCTCCAGCAAGAACAGCCAAGCTTAGGAATGATATTTTCTCCTTCCAGCAAACGGATGGTGAATCACTCTACGAACTATGGGAAAGATGGAATGACTTGTTGAGAAAATGCCCACATCATGGGTTGGACTTGGGAGTTCAGATGCAAACTTTTCAGAGTGGTCTCAATTTTGGGACTAGGCAGCAAATTGATTCATCCTTAGGAGGAACCACAAGTTTCAAAACTCCTAAAGAACTACATACTCTGATTGATGAAATTGCTACCAACAACTACCAGTGGGGAAACCAAAGGATGAAGGCCAGATCAGGAGGAGTGCATAATGTGGCCACCTCTACCTCTTAGAGGCAAAAATAGAGGCCTTTACTAAGAAGATCGATGATATGGGCAGACTTACTTCTTCCTCATCTGTTATGAGATGTGATAATTGTGGGGGAGGACATTTTAATCATGAGTGTCAAGCCTCCGATTTGGGATCACCAGTAGAACAAGCAGATTATTTAAGAAGTAGAATGACAAATAATCCTTATTCTAACACGTACAATCCTGGGTGGAGAAATCACCCGAATTTCACTTGGAGCGACCAAAGGCAGCAAAGGCAAGTCCTAGGGCAGCAAAGACAAGGTCCTTCCCCTGGATTTCAGCAACATTCTAACCCCCTACAGAGACCAACCATTGAAGACCAACTTTCCAGATTTATAACAGCATCGGAAGGATGGTTTAACAGCAATGAAACATCCTTGAGGAACCAAGAGGCTTCCATCCACAATCTTGAGACTCAGATTGGCCAGCTAGCCAAGTTGATGTCAGAAAGATCACCAGGGACTCTACCTAGCTACACCGAGCCAAATCCTAAGGAGCAAGCCAAGGCAAATCACCTTGAGGAGTGGCAAGGAACTCAATGGAGTAGAGAAAGAGCAGCCTGGTGATGGAGGTGTGGGTGATAAAGGTGTTGTTGAATCTGAAAACTTGGGAGAACCTGTTTCGGAAAAGGTAGAAGAATCGAAGAAGAGAATGGTAAAAGAATACTAGCCACCTATCCCTTACTCGAGCAGACTTGCAAGAGAAAAAAAGAAGGAGCAATTTAGCAAGTTTCTCGAGCTGTTTAAACAGTTGCACATAAATATTCCTTTTATGGAAGCCCTTTCACAAATGCCAAAATATGCTAAATTCTTGAAGGAACTCCTTTCCAACAAGAGCAAGCTTGAGCAGCTGTCTATGGTGACTCTAAATGTAAAATGCTCTGCCATAGTTCAAAACAAGCTACCACGGAAGATTAAAGATCCAGGGAGTTTTACTATTCCCTGCAACATTGGTAGTTTATCTGTTGATAAGGCATTAGTGGATTTAGGAGCTAGCATAGATTTAATGCCTTATTGTATGTTTAAGAGACTGGGACTTGGAGAACCGTCTCCCACTAGGATGAGTATTCAGCTAGCAAATAGATCTATCACCTATCCCAAAGGGATAATAGAGGATATCCTAGTGAAAGTTGATAAATTCATTTTCCCGGTTGATTTTGTGATCATGGATATGGATGAAGATGTGGAAGTACCCTTGCTCCTAGGCCGACCGTTCCTTGCTACGGCTAAAGCCATCATTGATGTTCATGGTGACAAGCTAACTTTGAGAGTGGGCGACGAGCAAGTGATATTTAAGATATCTGAGGCCATGAAACACAAAATGAGTACTAATGATACATGTTTTTATGTTGATACTATTGACTCGTGTGTGCTTCAATGTATGCAGGAAATCGTTACAAGAGATGCACTGGAAACATGTATCATGCAGGGAGAGGAAAAGACAGATCACACTGAGATTAGGGAGCATGTGGCACACATGCAAGCCCAGAAACCATTGACCAGAGACACATCTCTGGAGAGGATTGAGGGGAATAGAATCAGAATTGAGCCATCCATTGAGGAACCGCCAGAGCTGGAGCTAAAACAACTTCCAGAGCACCTGGAATATGCTTTCCTAGCGGAAAACTCCAAGTTGCCTGTAATCATTGCAGCAAACTTGACAAAGGAGCAAAAAGGGAAGCTCTTGGATGTGCTTAAAATGCACAAGAAAGCTATAGCATGGAAAATCTCAAATATGAAAGGAGTCAGCCCTTCATTTTGCACCCACAAGATTGCATTAGAAGAAAATTGCAAACCTTTGGTGCAGCCACAGCGAAGGATGAATCCGAACATGAAAGAAGTGGTGAAAAAGGAGGTGATCAAACTTCTGGATGCAGGAGTTATTTACCCCATCGCTGACAGTTCATGGGTTAGTCCGGTGCAAGTGGTGCCAAAAAAGGGGAGCATGACAGTGGTACCTAATGAGAAAAATGAATTAGTGCCAATGAGGATGGTCACAGGGTGGAGAGTCTGTATAGACTATCGGAAGTTAAATGATGCCACCGGCAACGATCATTTCCCTTTACCGTTCATAGATCAGATTTTGGAGCGTATGGCTGGACATGCCTTTTATTGTTTTCTTGATGGCATGTCAGGGTATTTCCAAATACCTATCACCCCGGAAGACCAGGAGAAGACAACTTTCACATGTCCCTACAATACATTTGCTTATAGGAGAATGCCATTTGGGTTGTGTAATGCCCCCGCCACTTTTTAGAGGTGTATGATGGCAATCTTCGATAGATTGGTTGAGGACACTATGGAGGTGTTTATGGATGACTTCTCTGTCTTTGGCAATTCATTTGATTTGTGTTTGGATAACTTGGCCAGAGTACTTAAGAGGTGTGAGGAGACTAACCTGGTCTTGAATTGGGAGAAGTGCCATTTTATGGTCCAAGAAGGTATAGTGCTAGGCCACAAGATCTCTAGTAAGGGTATAGAGGTAGATAGGGCAAAAGTAGAGACCATTGCTAAATTGACACCTCCTACCTCTGTTACAGCAATCAGGAGCTTTCTAGGTCATGCTGGTTTTTTATAGAAGATTTATCAAGGATTTCTCCAAGATAGCTAGACCCCTTACTAGATTGCTCGAAAATGAAGTCCCTTTTGTCGTTGATGAGGAGTGCATGCTTGCATTTAACACCTTAAAGGACAAATTGACTACGGCCCCCATTATGATTACACCTGATTGGTCATCACCATTTGAACTGATGTGTGATGCAAGTGATTTTGCAGTGGGAGCAGTGTTGGGGCAGCACAGGGACAAGCACTTCTGACCCATCTACTATGCAAGCAAGACTTTGATTGATGCTCAGAAGAATTACACTACTACTGAGAAAGAATTGCTTGCAATGGTTTTTTCCTTGGACAAATTTCGATCTTATTTGATTTTGTCTAAAGTCATTGTGGATTCTGATCATTCAGCATTGAGGTACCTTTTGACTAAAAATGATGCTAAACCTCGTCTAATACGCTAGGTTTTGTTATTGCAGGAATTCGACCTAGAAATCTGAGATCGTAAGGGATCCGAGAACCTAGCAGCGGACCATTTGTCTCGTCTGGAATTCCCAGCTCAAGGGGAGTTAGTGGAAGAGGACTTACATGATACTTTTCCAGACGAACACTTATGTGAGGTTGAGTGGAGGGATATCCCCTGGTTTGCTGATTTTGCTAACTATCTTGCAGGTAGGGTTCTTCCAAAGGAGTTAACTTATTCTCAGAAGAAGAAATTCTCCTCTGATTTGAAGTACTACCTTTGGGAGGATCCCTATCTATTTCGCATTTGTGCAGACCAAATAATAAGGTGTTGTATTGCCTATCCCGAAACGGAAAGCATCTTGGAGCAATACCACAAGGGTCCAACTGGAAGACATTATCACGCCAATGGGACAGCAAGGAAGGTCCTGGAGTCAAGTTTTTATTGGCCTATTTTATTCAAGGATGCTCACAGATATGTGAAGCAATGTGACGATTGCCAGCACACAGGTAACATTTCTAAGAAGGATGAAATGCCCCAGACCAGCATCTTAGTGTGTGAAGTCTTTGATGTCTGGGGCATTGACTTCATTGGCCATTTGATGAGCTGCCGAGGCTCCTCAAATTAATTAAGTTTAAGGTCGGTTACCTAGCTATTTGTAGCATAGGACAGCCCTAAGTCGAACCTAAGGATTGTTCTATTTAGTGAATCATATTAAGAAGCATGTAAATAGGGGGGTTGTGTTTGTTTTAAGTGCTTGACAGAAATTAATTAAAAGTGGTAACCTAAGAGAAAACAACCAATCCAAGCCTTAACACACGAGCCATCATTAGTGATAGAGGCACCCACTTTTGTAACCAACAATTAGCCAATACCCTGAAAAGATATGGTGTTACTCATAAAGTGGCTACCTCCTATCACCCCTAAACTAGTGGCCAAGTAGAGGTGACGAATAGGGAACTTAAAAGAATTCTAGAAAAGACCATAGAGTGATCTAGAAAGGAGTGGTCCTTAAAATTAGATGATGCTCTATGGGCTTATAGGATAGGCTTCAAAACTCCTATTGGTACCACCCCGTACAAACTTGTTTATGGGAAGTCCTATCATTTTCCAGTAGAGTTGGAGCACAAGGCTTTTTAGGCTATAAAATCTCTCAACTATGACTTATGTGATGCAGGTGAAAAGAGGTTGCTCCAATTGAACCAACTGGCCGAATGGAGAGATGTTGCCTATGAAAATTCAAGGTTGTACAAGGAAAAGGCTAAGAAGTGGCATGATCAGCGCATTAAATCATCCAAGGAGTTTCAGCCTGGGGACCAAGTGTTGCTCTTTAATTCGCACTTAAGGTTGTTCCCAGGCAAACTCAGGTCCAGATGGTCAGGCCCCTTCATGGTTAAGCAAGTATTTCCTCATGGCGCTATTGAGGTCACTCATCCAGAGAAAGGCACCTTCAAGGTCAATGGGCAGAGATTGAAGTTGTATCATGGTGCTAGCATCCAAGAACTACCAAGGGATGTCTGTCACCTCCAAGACCCCATGCAGTAGCTCCCCAATCCTCAAGTCTAGCTAATTGACTTTAAAGAAGCGCTTGTTGGGAGGCAACCTAAAATAATTTTAGTGCTTTGCTTTTGTTTTCATTTCCCTTTATGCTTTGGATTGAATTATTCTCTTAAATTGTCTTAGTTGTTTCCATTTTTTTTTAGTATGTAGGTGTTGTTTGAGGCATGTCTGTAGGGTGCAATTTCGATTTTAAGATCAGAGTGCAGAACACGGGCAGGCGCACAGGCATGTTCTACCCCGTGTGAACCTCACAGAGACTATAAGTGGACAACACGGTCAATGACATGGCCGTGTATGTCCCCGTGTTTATTCCCGAGCATCCAAAGAGAGAACACGGTCAGTGAACATGGCCATGTCACCAAGCGTGTGGACCATACAGGGAGTTCAGGAGAGGAACACGATCAATGACACGGCCGTGTTTGTGGCCGTGTCTATTGTCCAAGATGTATCCAGCTAACACACGGCCATGTCCACCCCAGGTGAGTATTAAAGCATCCCGTGTCACTTAAGAGGGTTTTCACTCTTGCAACACGGCCGTGTTCATCCCCGTGTCCATTAGCACGCCTTCTGACACACACATGTTCACCCCGTGTTTCCCTCTCAGACCCAACACGCCCACGCAACACGGCCATGTTGTGGGCGTGTCGCAGTGGCACTTAAAATTTCCCTTTTCGCGGGTCATTCCTTCATTTCAGAAATCCCCAATTTCCTCTCAATTTCCCCCAAATCCCTAACCCCTCTGGCACTCCCTCACCCATTTCCGGCCCAACCCTTCTCTCAAAAATTCCAATTTCTTGCTTAATTCCACTCTCACACTGCATCCCACCTTAGGCATTGAGTTGAGTTCTTTACTTCGTACAAATTCATTTTCTTCCCTCCACCCACAGGTATGCTCTCTCTCTTCACTCTTGCTTTTCTTTCTTACTGCTTAACTGCGTTTTTACTATGCTTTACTGAGCACTTCCTGTTTATTTGGTGAGGGAATGTGGGGAATTTTTTTTGCTCTGTATTTCCTGTTGCGGGAATTGGTGTTTTTGCTAATTTTCTACAAGAATTGGTCTTTAGATTGCTTGATTGCCTGTGGGTACTGCCATTGTTAAAGTCTTATTGTGAGACTTGTGCATTTACTGAAATTGCTCCTTCCTGTACTTTTAGCATTGTTGAGGGGAATTTGAAGTTGCTACTGTTGCATTGTGCTATGAGCAACATTATTGGTTTACTGGAATTTTTTTTTTTTTATGGTGCTATGGCCAATGAATAAATTCTGTCATACCTGTTAATTCCTTCTGTGGCTAGATGGGTGATATATATCACCCATTTCATTTAGCATGAAAGTGTGGGGAGAGGGTTACATTTCAGACAAATGAATGTTAAGACATTAGGGGATTGCATTGTAGTCAATGGGGAAGTCGTTTATTCTGTCATTTTGTTCTTTCACTTTCCCTTAACCATTGCTGTCATTCTGCCTTTGAGAAGATGTAGTGGTTGACTCGCAATGCTCTTGTTGAAATGCTTCATTGAGCTTGATTTTCATGGTTTTCTGTCCAATTGTTATTTTGCTGTTCATAGATCTAGGCTTCTTGGAATGATTGCCCCCATTGATGCATGTTTTTCCTTAAGTGATATAGTGGAAATTTGCATCCTTGGTATCACCATGATAACTCTGGCAATCAGTGGACCTGTGTTCTTATTTGCTAAAATTCTTTCGATTTGATTCTGGTTGGACTTAACTTATGCACCGGTGAATTTTCTCTTGATGTGTTACACTGAATTAGGAATTCACTCGGTTGGTTTGTTTTTGCAAGAATCCAACATGACGAAGCGTACCGAAAAATCACAGCAGCGACGTGAGAAGCTGAAACCCAGAAAGAACCACCCAACACCTCAAGAGTCCCCATCCCCTCCTCCTAAGAAGAAGAGATCCGAGGCTGCTGACTCCTCTGTTCACCCCTTTGTCAAAAGGATGTCAGGGGATGAGCACAAGGAGAGGCTCGCCAAACTCTCCACCAAACCCTTTGAGCCTAGCCGCTACCCAGAGTGGATCGTGCTACAGGAGCTAGGCATAGAGCAGGAGGTGCGGCATCTGCTTAGCTTTAGTCGGTGGAGCAGCATCTTTGACCTCCGAGAGCCTGTATACCGAGAACTCACTCCTAAGTTTCTCGCCACGGTGGAGATCCATACCACATTCACTGACTCCTCCGCCACGTGGCATGAGCCGGACGCCATCAGATTTCGCCTCGGCACATTCATGCATAGTATGAGTCTCCAGGAATTCACTGCAGCAGCAGGGCTAACCGAGCAGGGATTCGTCTATGACTCCTGCTATCTGGACTGGCATTCGCCGAGCACTGAGCCTGTGGACTACTAGCGAACCATCAGCACTGAGGCTGCATACGAGGCTAAGAGGTCTAAGGCCTCAACTCTTCGCTCACCGGCCCTCCGTTTCATTCACAAGCTCCTCGTCCACTCCTTGACTACGAGGCAGGAGGGCACCGGCGTCGTCAGCAAACGAGATATGTTCTACCTCCGGTGCATTCAGGAGAAGCGCCATTGCCACCTAGGATATGCTTTCCTCCAGTTGGTCCGGGGCTATCTGCAGAGGGGCAACTTCGACACTATTGGAGGGGGCTCTGTCATCACCCGGTTGACACGGCACTTGGGCATTCTAAATGACGAGTCCACTCTCACAGTGGCTTGTCGTCTGCTACCTTTAGGGATGGACACCCTACGAGCCATGGGTATGGTCGAGCGCCGCTCCGACACTCAGGGCATATACCTAGCTATTGTCGGCACTCCGCCACGAGCAGTGCCTGAGGCACCACTAGCGGAGCGACCCTCCACAGATGCTACTGAGGAGCCCCGACCTGACGCACCGACTGCCAGTCCATCCCAGGTGCCACCTACAGCAGGCCCGAGCTCATCAGCCCCGTCCTCCTCAAAGCCATTCCCAGGAGTCCCTTTCACATCGCCAAAGGAGGAGGAGTGCAAACCCACACCCATCGAGCAGCAGCTGAGTCGTATCGAGGTGGAGGTCGATGGGACGAGAGCCCGGCTCAACCGCCTTATCGTGAACCACTGCTAGCTACGCAACGATGTGCTCCAATGGATGTCCTACTGATGAACACACTTTTTATACAATAGTTATTCCTCATACTTAATTAATTCTTAGTATATTGCATTCAACACAAAACCCCCCCTT
The DNA here is from genome assembly GCA_003255065.1 of Cercis canadensis. Taxonomy (NCBI): domain Eukaryota; kingdom Viridiplantae; phylum Streptophyta; class Magnoliopsida; order Fabales; family Fabaceae; genus Cercis; species Cercis canadensis. The sequence continues at coordinate 300,193 of QAOA01001539.1, forward strand.
ATTCTATTATTGCTTAAGTTCTTAAAAGATTAGTTGTTCTGGTGAATCCTTGGGAGACGACACTGGTTGCATCCTATACTACAATTTAGTTGCAATTAGTAGTTTAATTTTGTACGGTTCGGCACTCGTCACTAAAGTGATAATTGACCTATAATTCAAGGACAAAAAATATATTTTACTCATTTTAATTATGAGACATAGACTACTTAGTTTGCTTAAATATCTAATAAGGCTACTTTCTTCACGGTTAATTTTCTCGACAACATTCCTCCTTGTGCATCATACCATGCATATTTATTGTAATCAATTTATGTATAAGATATGTGAAATAATTGATTGTTGTCAAAAAAATGCTGATCATAATTTGAAGAATTCAAGCTATAGCCAAGCTAAATGAGCCTAGTTCTAAATTTGATTAAACTTCTAGAAAGTTTAAATAAGGACCTGTGCTCCTCAACAGAAATCAAATAATCTTATTCACCCTTGTCGTTCTTAGCTACAGATTTATAATCTTCTTCAATCTGGTTGTCCTTTGGTTGATAATGATTGTCTATGTTTTGATCCAATTTGTATTTTTTACTGATTTTCTAAATTAGAAGAAAAGAAAGTGTCTTTCTCATTCAATTTCAACAAATGTATAATACAATTGATTACTCTTGGATGAATACATGTTTGTGTTGCATTATAACCTAAATATACATGTTTTCATTATGATGAACTAGTCTGAATTATCAATATAACAACATTCTCTTTATTGTTCAAATGATACACATATATAAGATTTTGTTTCAGTTCAACGCAAAATGGCAAATAATTATGCCTAGGGGACCTAGAATTGAGAAGCATATCATAAACAAGATAGCCACTCTAGTTGTATGCTCAACAAGATAAATATTTTCTCATCAATCCTTTGCCATGTTTGAACACCAATGCCAAATCAAAACGAGTTTCTACAACACCAACGCCCACCTTAGTTTGTGAGAACTCCCCCCCTCTAATTAGATGACAAAGAAATTGTGGATAATCAATCATATAACCTCATGTGGAAAGCATTTGAGGGGAAAAGATTATAATATTGAGTGCATCGAAATATGTTAACTTGTAAAGTAGGACTCATAAATAGCTCTAGGAAGAAAATAACTATTATGGAGATGGTGAGATCAATGCTAAAGGAGAAAGAACTACCAAACACATTCTGGGTAGAAGCTCTTTACCTATTAAACAGGTGCTCAACTAAACCCATCAAAGACAAAACACCTGTACATGCTTGGAGTGGAAGGAAGCCATCTACGAAGCATCTAAGGGTCTTTGGGAGCATATGCTATGTCCACATCCCATATTAGAAAAGGAGCAAGCTTGATTAAAAGACTGAAAAAGAAATCTTCTTAGGATACAGCCCTAAATCAAAAGGATATCGAATATACAACTTGAAGTCCAAGAAGCTCATTATTAGCTAAGATGTAGAGTTTGATGAAAATGGTACATGGAATTGACAAACAAAGAAAGTTGAGAAGAACATATACATACCTATCGAACAACCATCTAAAAGCCAAGATGATGATAATGGAGATCATGCCGCTACTCCAGATTCTCCAAATACTTTTGAGACATCTCCAATTGAAGAATTATCTTCTCCAAGAAAAGCAAGAGCATAAAGAGATATATTTGAAAGATGCAACTATGTGATAATGGAGCACAAAAGCTTTAAAGTAATTGCAGGATGTATAGATAAAAGCTATGGAGGAAGAAATTAAAATTATTTAGAAGAAGGAGACATGGGAGCTGGTTGAAAAGCCAAGAGAGAAAGAAATTATCAGCATAAACTTGGTGTACAACAACTTAATCTTGATGGTTCAATACAAAAACACAAGGCAAGATCAGTTGGCAAAGGTTACTCACAAGTACCTGACTTTGACTACAATGAGACATTTGCTCTAGTTGCTCAACTTGACACTATAAGAGCTTTGATACCTCTAACAGCTCAAAAGAAATGAAAAATTTATCAACTAGACGGGAAATCAACATTCCTGAATGGAGTTTTCAAAGAAGAGATCTATGTAGAGCAACCATAAGGGTTAGTGGTAGTAGGTCAAGAAGAAAAAGTGTTAAGATTAAGGAAAGCTCTCTATGGATTGAAGCAAGCAGATCATAAACGAGACTGCCACTCTAGTTGTATGCTCAACAAGATAAATACTTTCTGATCAATCCTATGTGATGTTTGAACATCATTGCCAAATCAGAACAAGCTTCTAGAACACCAATGGCCATCTTAGCTTGTGAGAAGTGAGAACTTCCCCTCTCTAATCAAATGACAAAGAAATTGTGGAAACCAATCATATAACCTCATGTGGAAAGCATTTCAGGGAAACAAAATGTAATATTGAACAAACGAAATAGAATAACTTGTAAAGTAGAACAAAGCTGAAGCACAAGAATAGCTACTTTTGTGGTGCTATATAAAAAGAAAGATTGTCACTCGTAAAAAATCTATAAATTATAACATAACAATACAATACAAACAAAATAATCCAGCAATAGCTCCCAATTTTTGATCAAGTCTTTTAGAATGCATGATACACTACATAAAGTTGAACAGAAAATAAACATTCAATTGTAAGTAAAAGTATTGTAATGTCCCATACAGTGATGTTGTCCTCATCCAAAAGTCACCTTTCCCTTTACAGATATACAGAGGCATAAAAGTCTACTTCAAAATAACAATCACCCAATTCTAATGATATCCAAAAATCCAAATCATGCATACCAAGGGAAACTAAATGAATAAAAGTAAATCAAGTAAACATAATAGTTTAGAAAGAGGTTGGTCAACTTTGATGTCCATCTTATTGTCGAGTGGTGAGACAGTGACAACAAGAAATTAGGTGAAGGAAAGAGAAATAATTAGGAAAATTGAAGAGATTAGGTTAACGTATGATTTATGAGAGTCCAAGGTTTTTCTTATAAAGTTCAGATCCAAATCCAAAGTGGCTGGTAAAGTAAGCCAAGTCCAAAGATTCTTATTACTTTAAGATTTCTATGTCAACAAGACACAAAGTGAGATATTATGGGACAAAGAAAGTTATTCTGACTCAGCTACATTCTTTGCAAGAACTAGTGTTGGTTTCCTCAGTGATAGTTGTGTGTTCTTTTCTGAATAAACCTCCATTTTCTTTGTCATTTTCACTGGGGATCCTTGCTCATTGAATTCATTACCAACGTTATTGGCTTCACTTTGTGTCCCATTTGAGGAAACTAGATCAGATGTAGATGAAGATCAATAGGAGGAATTAATGCTTGGTTTCTTCAGCACTAGAACCTGAAACTTGTTAGCCAAACTTTTCTTCAAAAAGCTATCCCACATATTCTTGATCTCACATTGTGTTTTACCAGGCAAGTGGAATGCAATCTTCAACCACATGAAACCAATTTATTCAAAACCATGCTTAGATGCATGAATGGCCTCCAGCACATGTAATGGGCTTGACAAAACCAATCTTTTTTATAGAAACAAAAATATTTAGACTTAATATTGTAGATTTAATTGAGACTTTTGAATCCAATAGAACTGTAATAGTACCCAACAAATTATAATTAGTACTAATAGTACTCATATGCTGCCTCATACATATGGAGCAAGAAGAATTGTTCAAGGAGTGCAGGTGATATGCGCTTTTTATGTTGTTAAGTTCCATGTTTATCAATGGTTTCCTACTCAGATTCGAGCACAATTTTCTTTAAACATGGTATTTATCCCTACTATTTTTCTTTCAGGTGTTTCTCTGGTTGATCAAGCAAGAGGAAGAGTTTTAAGGAGTTTCTGGAGTAAAAACCACCAGATCATGAAGTCCATATAGGGGACACGGCTTAGACATGCCTGTGTCCATGGCCGTGTCTGACCTCCAGAGAGTCCTGCTCCAGTTGCTAAGGAACATGGCCAAGCCTTGTAATGAACACACCCATGTCCATGACTGTGTCTTACCTCTAGAGAATCTCCCTGAGTGGAACATGCCCCTCTCCTACAGAGACACGACCATGTTGGTTTGAACACGGGCTGAAGAAGAAGTGAACACGGCCGTGTCTTTGGCCGTGTCTGAGGTCCCTTCGAGGCATTTAAGTGACACGCCCAGCTACTGTAAGTGAACACGGCCGTGTCGTGGCTGTGTTTGAGCATCTGAAGGGTGAAACCCTAGAATTAGATGGAGTATATATGTAAACTTGAGGAAAAGGGAGAGACATCTTTTGATAGTCGAACACTTAGAGATTTTGGGCGACATCAAAGGTCAAGTGCAGTAGGAGCACTTTGGAAGATTGGAGAAGAGCAAGATAGAAGATCAACTACTTGAAGGGACTTTATGAGAATGAATTTTCCTGATTCTATCTTGTCTTCTCTGCATTTTGTTGATTCAGATTTTATCGTGAACTGATTTGTAAAAGTTAGTTAGGATGAACCCTAGAAATACAATTGTACCATTCTCCTTTTGAATTAATGAGAATATGCCTTCATTTCTTGGAATTGTCTATGATTGCTATTTGTGTTAAGTTGACAAAGCTTGCTGCTGATTTAATACAAATTTCAATTTGTATATTGAGAAATTATAAATTGATTTAGATCATTTGTAGACAGTGGGATTTGCTTGGAATCACTAGAGATAGGATTCACATGAATCTTCTGATTTAAGCTAATGTACTAAGGGAATTCATGGAACGCGAATTAATGCATTCTTGGGGGTTTTGATTGTGAAGAGATTTCAATCAATCAACCTAGGAATAGATGTCTTATTACTTGAGAAAAATTGAGGCATAATTCTGGAATTCTCATCAGTCCAAGTAGAGAAGTGTCGATCATTGAGTTAAATATGAGAATGCAATGTATGTCATAGGAAAATTCCTATTCTGACTCATCCTACTCATTCGATAAATCTATCAAATTTTTTGTTATCGTCTTTCCTGATTCATTCATTTAATTTAGATTAATTGATTTCTCTTATTAAACCACAATTCTAAGATTAGATAATAGAAAAAGAATTACTACTAATATCTATAGTTTCTCGTGGGATCGACATTCGTACTCAATCAAGCTATTCTGCAAAACAATAGGTATACTTGCCTAGAATGTTTGTAGCATTGTTTCAATTCAATACAAGTTCATAAAAGTGAACATCAAGTTTTTGGCGCCGTTACCGGGGAACTATAATATTAGGAACATTTACTTTCTATTACTCTAGTCATTTTTTTCTTTTTGTTGGTTAGCCTTGCGCCTCTTTCTTATCATCGCCTGTATTTGATCCTAGTAGGAGCTAGTTTTTCTGATGCATGACCCAAAGTAGCAAGAAGAAGCTCCTTGAGTTGAACCCAGAAATTGAACGCACAATGGTGAGAAAATCAAGGAACAAGGCTATCTTGTTGCAAGGCCAACCATCTGAGCCTATTGTCATAGAAGAACCTACCATGGCTGACCAAGAAAGACGAACTATGGGGGATTATGGAAGACCATCAACTGTTGGAACTGAGTCTAGCATAACAAGACCTCCGGTGTCAACCAATAATTTTGAGATCAAGCCGAACGTCATTCAGATGGTGCAGCAGCTTGTGCAATTTGATGGTTTACCGGATGAAGATCCTCATACTCACATCACAAACTTCTTAGAGATTTGTGATACTTTCAAGATCAACGGAGCTAGTGAGGATGCAATTAGACTGAGGCTCTTCCCCTTTACACTAAGGGGTAAAGCAAAGTCATGGTTGAAGACACTACCTTCGGGGTCTATCAAGACATGGAATGAGCTAACTGAAAATTTTCTAGGCCGGTACTTCCCTCCAGCAAGAACAGCCAAGCTTAGGAATGATATTTTCTCCTTCCAGAAAATGGATGGTGAATCACTCTACGAACTATGGGAGAGATGGAATGACATGTTGAGAAAATGCCCACATCATGGGTTGGAGTTAGGAGTTCAGATGCAAACTTTTCAGAGTGGTCTCAATTTTGGGACTAGGCAGCAAATTGATTCATCCTCAGGAGGAACCACAAGTTTCAAAACTCCTGAAGAACTACATACTCTGATTGATGAAATTGCTACCAACAACTACCAGTGGGGAAACTAAAGGATGAAGGCCAGATCATGAGGAGTGCATAATGTGGCCGCCTCCACCTATTTAGAGGCAAAAATAGAGGCCCTTACTAAGAAGATCGATGATATGGGCAGACCTACTTCTTCCTCATCTGTTATGAGCTGCGATAATTGTGGGGGAGGACATTTTAATCATGAGTGCCAAGCCTCCGATTCGGGATCACCAGTAGAACAAGCAGATTATTTGGGAAGTAGAATGACAAATAATCCTTATTCTAACACGTATAATCCTGGGTGGAGAAATCACCCGAATTTTGCTTAGAGCGACCAAGGGCAGCAAAGGTAAGTCCAAGGGCAGCAAAGGCAAGTCCTAGGGCAGCAAAGACAAGGTCCTTCCCCTGGATTTCAGCAACATTCTAACCCTCCACAGAGACCAACCATTGAAGATCAACTTTCCAGATTTATAACAACATCGGAAGGACGGTTTAATAGCAATGAAACATCCTTGAGGAATCAGGAGGCTTCCATCCACAATCTTGAAACTCAAATTGGCCAGCTAGCTAAGTTTATGTCAAAAAGATCACCAGGGACTCTACCTAGCTACACCGAGCCAAATCCTAAGGAGGAAGCCAAGGCAATCACCTTAAGGAGTGGCAAGGAACTCAAAGAAGTAGAGAAAGAGCAACCTGATGATGGAGGTGTGGGTGATGAAGGTGCTGTTGAGTCTGAGAAATTGGGAGAACCTATTTCAGAAAAGGTAGAAGAACCGAAGAAGAGAATGGTAAAAGAATACCAGCCACCTATCCCTTACCCGAGCAGGCTGGCAAGAGACAAAAAGGAGGAGTAATTTGGCAAGTTTCTCGAGCTGTTTAAACAGTTGCACATAAATATTCCTTTTGTGGAAGCTTTTTCACAAATGCCAAAATATGCTAAATTCTTTAAGGGTCTCATTTCCAACAAGAGCAATCTCGAGTAGCTATCTATGGTGAATCTAAATGTGGAATGCTCTGTCATAGTTCAAAACAAGCTACCACGGAAGATTAAAGACCCAGAGAGTTTTACTATTTCCTGCAACATTGGTAGTTTATCTGTTGATAAGGCATTAGCGGATTTAGGAGCTAGCATAAATTTAATGCCTTATTCTATGTTTAAGAGACTGGGACTTGGAGAACCGACTCCCACTAGGATGAGTATTCAGCTAGCAGATAGAACTATCACCTATCCCAAGGGGATAATAGAGGATATCCTAGTGAAAGTTGATAAATTCATTTTCCCGGTTGATTTTGTGATGATGGATATGGATGAAGATGTGGCAGTACCCTTGCTCCTAGGCCGACCATTCCTTGCTACGGCTAAAGCCATCATTGATGTTCATGGTGGCAAGCTAACTTTGAGAGTAGGTGACGAGCAAGTGATATTTAAAATATCAGAGGCCATGAAACACAAAATGAGTATTGATGATACATGTTTTTATGTTGATACTATTGATTCGGGTGTGTTTCAATGTATGCAGGAAATCTTCACAAGAGATGCGCTGGAAACATGTATCATGCAGGGAGAGGAAGAGACAGATCACGCTAAGATTAGGAGCATGTGGCACACATGCAAGCCCAAAAACCATTGACCAGAGACACGTCTCTGGAGAGGATTGAGGGGAACAGAATCAGAATCAAGCCATCCATTGAGGAACCGCCAGAGCTGGAGCTAAAACAACTTCCAGAGCACTTGGAATATGCTTTCCTAGCGGAAAACTCCAAGTTTCCTGTAATCATTGCAGCAAACTTGACAAAGGAGCAAAAAGGGAAGCTCTTGGATGTGCTTAAAATGCACAAGAAAGCTATAGCATGGAAAATCTCAGACATGAAAGGAGTCAGCCCTTCATTTTGCACCCACAAGATTGCATTAGAAGAAAATTGCAAACCTTTGGTGCAGCCACCACGAAGGATGAATCCGAACATGAAAGAAGTGGTGAAAAAGGAGGTGATCAAACTTCTGGATGCAGGAGTCATTTACCCCATCGCTGACAGTTCATGGGTTAGTCCGGTGCAAGTGGTGCCAAAGAAGGGGGCATGACAGTGGTACTTAATGAGAGAAATGAATTAGTGCCAATGAGGACGGTCACAGGGAGGAAAGTCTGTATAGACTATCGGAAGTTAAATGATGCCACCGGCAAGGATCACTTTCCTTTACCGTTCATAGATCAGATTTTGGAGCGTATGGCTGGACATGCCTTTTATTGTTTTCTTGATGGCATGTCAGGGTATCTCCAAATACCTATCACCCCAAAAGACCAGGAGAAGACAACTTTCACATGTCCCTACGGTACATTTGCTTATAGGAGAATGCCATTTGGGTTGTGTAATGCCCCCGCCACTTTTCAGAGGTGTATGATGGCAATCTTCGATAGATTGGTTGAGGACACTATGGAGGTGTTTACGGATGACTTCTCTGTCTTTGGCAATTCATTCGATTTGTGTTTGGATAACTTGGCCAGAGTACTTGAGAGGTGTGAGGAGACTAACCTGGTCTTGAAATGGGAGAAGTGTCATTTTATGGTACAAGAAGGTATAGTGCTAAGCCACAAGATTTCTAGTAAGGGTATAGAGGTAGACAGGGCAAAAGTAGAGACCATCGCTAAATTGCCACCTCCTACCTTTGTCACAGCAATCAGGAGCTTTCTAGGTCATGTTGGTTTTTATAGAAGATTTATCAAGGATTTCTCTAAGATAGCTAGACCCCTTACTAGATTGCTCGAAAATGAAGCCCCTTTTGTCTTTGATGAGGATTGCATGCTTGCATTTAGCACCTTAAAGGACAAATTGACTACGGCCCCCATTATGATTACACCCGATTGGTCATCACCATTTGAACTAATGTGTGATGCAAGTGATTTTGCAGTGGGAGCAGTTTTGGGGCAGCACAGGGACAAGCACTTCCAACCCATCTACTATGCAAGCAAGACTTTGATTGATGCTCAGAAGAATTACACTACTACTGAGAAGGAATTGCTTGCAATGGTTTTCTCCTTGGACAAATTTCGATCTTATTTGATTTTGTCTAAAGTCATTGTGTATTCTGATCATTCAGCATTGAGGTACCTTTTGACAAAAAATGATGCTAAACCTCGTCTAATACGCTGAGTTTTGTTATTGCAGGAATTTGACCTAGAAATCCGAGATCGTAAGGGATCTGAGAACCTAGCAACGGACCATTTGTCTCGTCTGGAATTCCCAGCTCAAGGGGAGTTGGTGGAAGAGGACTTACACGACACCTTTCCAGACGAACACTTATGCGAGGTTGAGTGGAGGGATATCCCCTGGTTTGCTGATTTTGCTAACTATCTTGCAGGTAGGGTTTTTTCAAAGGAGTTAACTTATTCTCAGAAGAAGAAATTCTTCTCTGATTTGAAGTACTACCTTTGGGAGAATCCCTATCTATTTCGCATTTGTGCAGACCAAATAATAAGGCGTTGTATTGCCTATCCTGAAACGGAAAGCATCTTGGAGCACTGCCACAAGGGTCTAACTGGAGGGCATTATCACGCCAATGGGACGGCAAGGAAGGTCCTGGAATCAAGTTTTTATTGGCCTACCTTATTCAAGGATGCTCACAGGTATGTGAAGCAATGTGACGATTGCCAGCGCACAGGTAACATTTCTAAGAAGGATGAAATGCCCCAGACCAGCATCTTAGTGTGTGAAGTTTTCGATGTCTGGGGCATTGACTTCATTGGCCCTTTTCCCTCATCCTATGGGAACAAATATACCCTAGTTGCAGTAGATTACGTATCTAAATGGGTAGAAGCTCAGGCTTTGCCTACCAATGATGTTAGGGTAGTTGTCAAGTTCCTTAGGACATTGTTTGCTAGGTTTGGAGTGCCACGAGCCATCATTAGTGATAGAGGCACCCACTTTTGTAACCAACAGTTAGCCAATACCCTGAAGAGATATGGTGTTACTCATAAAGTGGCTACCTCCTATCACCCCCAAACTAGTGGCCAAGTAGAGGTGATGAATAGGGAACTCAAAAGAATTCTAAAAAAGACCATAGAGCGATCTAGAAAGGAGTGGTCCTTAAAATTAGATGATGCTCTATGGGCCTATAGAACAGGCTTCAAAACCCCTATTGGTACCACCCCATACAAACTTGTTTATGGGAAGTCCTGTCATTTGCCAGTAAAGTTGGAGCACAAGGCTTTTTGGGCTATAAAATCTCTCAACTATGACTTGTGTGATGCATGTGAAAAGAGGTTGCTCTAATTGAACCAACTGGCCGAATGGAGGGATGTTGCCTATGAAAATTCAAGGTTGTACAAGGAAAAGGAAAAGGCTAAGCAGTGGCATGATCAGTGCATTAAATCATCCAAGGAGTTTCAGCCTAGGGACCAAGTGTTGCTCTTTAATTCGCGCTTAAGGTTGTTCCCAGGCAAACTCAGGTCCAAATGGTCAGGCCCCTTCATGGTTAAACAAGTATTTCCTCATGGTGCTGTTGAGGTCACTCATCTAGAGAAAGGCACCTTCAAGGTCAATGGACAGAGATTGAAGTTATATCATGGTGCTAGCATCCAAGAACTTCCAAGGGATGTCTGTCACCTCCAAGACCCCATGCAGTAGCTCCCCAATCCTCAAGTCCAGCTAATTGACTTTAAAGAAGCGCTTGTTGGGAGGCAACCCAAAAGAATTTTAGTGCTTTGCTTTTGTTTTCATTTCCCTTTATGCTTTGGATTGAATTCTTTTAAATTGTCTTAGTTGTTTCCATTTTTTTTTAGTATGTAGGTGTTGTTGGAGGCATGTCTGCAGGGTGCAATTTCAATTTTAAGATCAGAGTGCAGAACACGGGCATAAGTACGGGCGTGTTCTACCCCGTGTGAACCTTACAGAGACTATAAGTGGACAACACGACCAATGACATAGCCGTGTCACCAAGCGTATGGACCACACAGGGAGTTCAGGAGATGAACACGGTCAATGACATGGCCGTGTTTGTGGCCGTGTCTATTGTCCAGGAGGTATCCAGCTAACACACGGCCATGTCCACCCCAGGTGAGTATTAAAGCATCTCGTGCCACGCAACACGGCCATTGAACACGGCTGTGTTCATCCCGTGTCACTTAAAAGGGTCTTCAGTCTTGCAACACGGCCCGAAACATGGCCTTGTTCATCCCCGTGTCCATTAGCACGCCCTCTGACACACACGTGTTCACCCCGTGTTTCCCCTCTCAGACCCAACACGCCCACGCAACACGGCTGTGTTGTGGGCGTGTCACAGTGACACTTAAAATTTCCCTTTTCGTGGGTCATTCCCCCATTTCCAAAATCCCCAATTTCCTCTCAATTTTCCCCAAATCCCTAACCCTCCGGCACTCCCACCATCATTTCTGGCTAAACCCCTCTGCATTAAGCCTAAAATTCTTGCTCAATCGAATCTTCCCACCGCCCTATCCTTAGGCATTCTATCAAGTTTTTCTTCACGCATAGTTTTAGATTTTGTTCTTCACTCACAGGCATGGACTCTTCCTTCCTTCTTATTTGTAATTTTGAGTTGTTTTAACTGAATTTTCCTTCATTCTTATGCATATTTCTATATTGTTTTAGTTGAGTGTTGAATGCATTTTACCTATTTTCTTAATGAGGGAATGTGGGGGATGGTTAATTGTAAGATGCATATTAAACAAAAATACAAATTTGGCATTCCTGGTTGCTGGTTTTAGGAATCTGGTTGTTGAAGAATCTGTTTATTTTATTGAAATTCCCAGTAATGTGGACACTGCCAGTGATAATTCTTGCTTGGGGAATGCCTGCTGATTTATTGCTCATGGCCATTGATAACTATTATTGTGTTAATTTACCATGGGAATTGTTGTTGTGCTATGGCCACTGATTGCACTCTTGTTATTTTTCTTGCAATCCCCATTACTGTGATTGGATGTTTGATGTGTTTTACCCATTTCGTTTAGTATTAAAGTGTGGGGGAGTGTTAACTGTCAAATGAACAATTGTAAGATATTGGGGATTGCTACTGTAGAATTTGCATATATTGAGGGAATTTGTGATTTTGGAAAATTGGTTCATCTATCTCACATCCTGCTATTCATCTATCTCACATTCTTAACCGTACTTTGGGCATTGATATTTTGCATTGTTGCTGTGGGAATGACTGATTATCTGTTGATTCATTGCCTGTGCATAAATTCATGTTTTGGAACTTGTTAAATTCAATAGAAAATGTGTTGTTTATGCTTTTGTCAGTAGTATCAAGAAGGGCCATTGTTAAAATGCTACTAATGAATTATTGCTGTGGAATTGCTGCTACTTAACTGTTAAAAATTTGGAAAATTTGGGGGCAATTGCTGATGTAGTAAAGTTGACATATAGCTGCAAAATTGTCTGATATGTGAATTTTGTCCATACTGGGGAAACTGAATGGCCAATATGGGATTTGCTGAATCTCACTATTGCTATACTCTATGGAACATTGCTAGGCTCAATGTTTTTCATTTAGACATGCATTTTCAAAGTTGAAATTGCCCAATATTTTATAAGACTTGCATTGTGAATGACTTTCTTTTACATGCGGTGGTTGTCCTGTTTACAAAGTTTCCATGCTATGGGACTCATTTGGTTAAATTGTTTTTACAGGAAACCACCATGACAAAACGCACCGAGGAGTTGCAGCAGTGCCGCGAGAAGCTGTAACCAAGGAAGAACCGCTCGACCCCTTAAGAGTCTCCCTCGCCTTCTACTAAGAAGCGGAGATCCGGGGCCGTGGATGCCTCAGTGCACCCTTTTCTTCGATTTAAGGGTGATGAGCACAAGGAGAGGTTAGCCAAACTCTCTACCAAACCCTTTGAGCCCAGCTGCTACCCGGAGTGGATCGTGCTACAGGAGTTAGCCATCGAGCAGGAGGTGCGGCATCTGCTTAGCTTCAGTCGGTGGAGCAGCATCCTAGACCTTCGAGAGCTTGTGTACCGAGAACTAACTCTGGAGTTTCTTGCCATGGTGGAGTTACATACCATATTCACTGACTCCTCCGCCACATGGCATGAGCTAGACGCCATCAGATTTCCCCTCGGCACATTCATGTATGCTATGAGTCTCCAGGAATTCACAGAAGCAGCAAGGCTAACCGAGCAGGGATTTGTCTACAACTCCTGCTATCTGGACTGGCATTCGCCGAGCACTGAGCTTGCGGACTACTGGCGAACCATCAACACTGAGGCTGCCTATGAGGCTAAGAGGTCTAAGGTCTCCACTCTTCACTCACCGGCCCTCCGTTTCATTCACAAGCTCCTCGTCCACTCCTTGACTGCGAGGCGGGAGAGCACCGGCGTCGTCAGCAAGAGAGATATGTTCTACCTCTGGTACACCCAGTAGAGGCACCATTGCCACCTAGGATATGCGTTCCTCCAGCTGGTTCGGGGTTATTTGTAGAGGGCCAACTTCGGCTCTATCGGAGGGGGCTCTGTCATCACCCGGTTGGCACGACACTTGGGCGTTCTTGATGACGAGTCCACTCTCACAGTGGCTTGTCGCCCGCTACCTCTAGGGATGGACACCCTACGAGCCATGGGTATGGTCGAGCGCCACTCCGACACTTAGGGCACCTACCTAGCTATTATCGGCGCTCCGCCACGAGCAGTGCCTGAGGCACCACCAGCAAAGCGACCCTCCACAAATGCCACCGAGGAGCCCCGACCTGACGCACCGACCGCCAGTCCATCCCCGGTGCCACCTACAGCAGGCCCGACCCCATCAGTCCCGTCCTCCTCACAGCCATTTCCAAGAGTCCCTTTTCACATCGCCCGAGGAGGAGGAGCGCAAACCCACACCTATCGAGCGGCAGCTGAGTCGTATCGAGGTAGAGGTCGATGGGACGAGAGCCCGGCTCAACCGCCTCATCGTGAACCACCACCAGCTACGCAACGGTGCTCCAATGGATGTCCTACGCCCAAGCACATCACCGGTGGGTGGAAATCACCTTACAGATGCAGAGCCAACGCATGGGCATCCAACCTCCTTCGCCATCCATGTCACCTCGCTTCCAGGATCCAAAGGATGATTTGGACCCAACCTCCTCGGTCCAACCGACCCATCCTACACGAACTACCTCCCGAGCACCACCACCACCACTAGAGTCTTCGTCTACTCAACCGCCTGACTTACCGACTCCATCACACCTTAAGCCTTCAGCAGACCCACCTAGGGATTAGTTTATTTTTCTGAATTTCTGTTTGACCTTTCTTTTTTATTTAACTGTAATAGTTTAGTATTTTAGTAATTTTTCTTAATTCTTAACCTTTTCACTCTTGTTCTAGTTGACTCAGTTTTTTTGCAGCATCACATTCTGCTTCATTGGGATGTCACCGGCACCTACTCAGATCATCAAGAACACCTTCACTCAGGGAGTATTTGTCCTCTTGCTTTTACTGTTCATACATTGAGGGCAATGTCGTTCTTAAGTGTGGGGGGGNGGGGGAATATATCTGTGTTTGAACTTGAAATATTTTCACATGATGCATGAACTGAATAGGTTGCAAATGTCTGAAGTAATTCTAACTAGGATATTGTGCTCTTGAAATGATATTTCTGGGGAATTTTATTTTTCTGTGATGTGTTTGATTGTTTTTGCTCAATATCTTGCCTTTTAGCTAGTTGCATTAGGAGGTCACCACTTAGGTTCAGTGGACTTGGGATTTTGAAATACAACCTTGTAGTAGTTAACCCTGAGTGTCTGATTTGGATAATACCCTATGCCTACATCAATTCATTTAAAAAAAAAAATTGATTTTTTTGATAGTTTAGTAGTTATTTTGAGCATAGTGAGGCTCTGCTCCTCTGCCTTCTGTGCCTGAAACTGAAGAAGGATATGAGTATGCCATAGAAGCATAACTAGTTGAATGTGGGTCGCAGGCAATGACCGGACACCACATCCTAGAACCCCCAACTATGCAAGAAAAGAAAAATAGTAGTACTTGAGTTCTTGGCATTATGTATTTATTTTTCTGTCTATGATTAAAACTTAGTAGGAAGCAGGGTGATTCTATTCAGACATAGGAATGAGCTAAGACAATTCTGTAGTTCAATTAACTGGGTTCATGAGCTCTTTATCGAGACTGAGTAATGCAGCTGTTGAGGTAAAGTACATAGCATTTACTTCTTTGAATTTAACCGCTTTCCCAGGGATGGAGCTTGTAAAGAGACATGTTCTGATTTGAATTGCTTGAGGACAAGCAATAGCTTAAGTGTGAGGGTATTTGATATGTGCTTTTTATGTTGTTAAGTTCCATGTTTATCAATGGTTTCCTACTCAGATTCGAGCACAATTTGCTTTAAACATGGTACTTATCCCTACTATTTGTCTTTCAGGTGTTTCTCTGGTTGATCAAGCAAGAGGAAGAGTTTTAAGGAGTTTCTGGAGTAAAAACCACTAGATCATGAAGTCCATACAGAGGACACGGCTTAGACACGCCCGTGTCCATGGCCGTGTCTGACCTCCAGAGAGTTCTGCTCCAGTTGCTAAGGGACACGGCCAAGCCTTGTAATGAACACGCCCGTGTCCATGACCGTGTCTTACCTCTAGAGAATCTCCCTGAGTGGAACACGCTCCTCTCCTATAGAGACACGACCATGTTGGTTTGAACACGGGTTGAAGAAGAAGTGAACACGGCCGTGTCTTTGGCCGTGTCTGAGGTCCCTTCGAGGCATTTAAGTGACACACCCAGCTACTATAAGTGAACACGGTCATGTCGTGGCCGTGTTCGAGCATCTGAAGGGTGAAACCCTAGAAGTAGATGGAGTATATTTGTGAACTTGAGGAAAAGGGGGAGACATCTTTTGATAGTCAAACACTTAGAGATTTTGGGCGACATCAGAGGTCAGGTGCAGTAGGAGCACTTTGGAAGATTGGAGAAGAGCAAGATAGAAGATCAACTACTTGAAGGGACTTCATGAGAATGAGTTTTCCTGATTCTATCTTGTCTTCTCTGCATTTTGTTGATTCAGATTTTATCATGAACTGATTTGTAAAAGTTAGTTAGGATGAACCCTAGAAATACAATTGTACTATTCTCCTTTTGAATTAATGAGAATATGTCTTCATTTCTTGGAATCGTCTATGATTGCTATTTGTGTTAAGTTGACAAAGCATGCTGCTGATTTAATACCAGATTTCAATTTATATATTGAGAAATTATAAATTGATTTAGATCATTTGTAAACAGTGGGATTTGCTTGGAATCACTAGAGATAGGATTCACATGAATCTTCTGATTTAAGCAAATGTACTAAGGGAATTCAGAGAACGCAAATTAATGCATTCTTGGGAGTTTTGATTGTGAAGAGATTTCAGTCAATCAACCTAGGAATAGATGTCTTATTACTTGAGAAAGATTGAGGCATAATTCTGGAATTCTCATCAGTCCAAGTAGAGAAGTGTCGATCATTGAGTTAAATATGAGAATGCAATGTATGTCATAGGAAAATTCCTATTCTGACTCATCCTACTCATTCGATAAATCTATCAAATTCTTTGTTATCGTCTTTCCTGATTCATTCATTTAATTTAGATTAATTGATTTCTCTTATTAAACCACAATTCTAAGATTAGATAATAGAAAAAGGATTACTACTAATAGCTATAGTTCCTCGTGGGATCGACATTCGTACTCAATCAAGCTATTCTACAAAACGATAGGTATACTTGCCTAGAATGTTTGTAGCATTGTTTCAATTGAATACAAGTTCATAAAAGTGAACATCAACAGGCACAACCATGGCCGCATTCACTTTAATGGATGCTTAGAATTTGCAAAATCCAGCCATAATGAAACCAAGGAGGCCATACTTTGTGGTGCAAGTGTATGTTGCAACTTTTACTGTAAGCAAAGAAGGCTTCACATTGCCTGTGCATAAGGCATTTCACAGAGAACGATAGGGATGTGGAGCACTGGGCGATTCCTCCATCTAGTAGTGTAGGTTTGTGTTCCTTCATGATACCATTTCTAAATATTTTTTTCCTATTGCAATTCTCATAGCTAGATGAACTAGATTTGCTTTACCACCTTGCAGCTCTAGCTCGCATATTGATGAACACACTTTTTATATAATAGTTATCCCTCATAATTAGTCTTTTAAACCTCTTTTGGGCTGAATTGCATAGACTTAGACCTTATTTCATGACTTTGGATCCATTTATGCTTAATTGCAATTTCCAGCAATACTGGGCATTATATGCTGTCTCTGTATTTCATGTATATCTTGAGTTATGAATGTCTAAAAATTCCGAGTCATACCTTGTTGGAAAGCTGAGAGAATTGTATACAACTTTCTTTCAGGGCTCCAAAGCTAATTCGGACGTTCAGAAGGTCATATGCAGCCTGGAAGCCAGAGAAGACATGCTGTCGCAGGATCCTGACCTACATGCAGTATTTGGGTCATAACTTGAGTTGTGGATGTCATATGGACCTGAAACTGGTACCATTGGAAAGCTAACAGACAGATCTTCAATTGATATGAAGACCGGTTCACCATATTTTATGTGAAAGATGGTCTTATTTGCTGTGCAAGTCCAAATGGGCCCAAACCAAAGCCCAATTGAAGCTAAGGCCCATGGGAACAAGTGTGCCCTAAGGGCAATTTGGGTGTGCATGTAAATTTGGAGGTCTATATCAGCAAGAGGGGGCAGCCGAAATTCAGAATCAAGTCATTAGATATTTTTAGACAGCTTTTCCTCTTTCCTTAGTCTCTAAGTTTTCTCTTAGATATTTTGTAAGAACTCAGCTCTTCTTGTTCATGGAGGGCTAAATCATCATATCAATCCAGGTTTTGCTATTCTGATTATTGATTTTGAGATTATGTGTTGTTGTTCTTCATTTTAGTTGTTAATCAAGTTCTTTCAATCCTCTGAAATATTCTGTTTGAATTGCTTAATTCGGATTGGATTATTCATGTGTTCATATTCTGTTTGCATGTGATAAAAGAGGATTGTATGGTTAATTAATGGTTCTAAGCTTGGACGGATTAATTACCTTGGCTGGATTCAGGACTTAGGTTAAACTGGACTTGAATGTTTGCTTAATTCATTTAGTCCCTTGTTGAACCGAATTCTGGTTGCTTAACCAGTAGACATCCATAGAACATTGAGAGGCTTCTTGATATGTTTTAAAGGCCAAGAACATGATTAATAATTAAATGGATCCTTGGAAATCAAGGATGAATCAAAATCAGAATTAGTTAAGACTTGGATTGGTTGCTTTCTCTTAAACTCTACCACTTTCAATTAATTTTTGTTAATCACATAAACAAACACAACCCCCCTGTTTATATGCTTCTCAATATGATTCATCAAATAGAACAATCCTTAGGTTTGACTTAGGGCTGCCCTTTGCTGTAAATAGCTTAGGAACCGACCTTAAACTTTAAGTAATTTGAGGAGCCTCGGCAGCTCATCACATATATCCTTGAGTTGGTTGTGTAATGATATAATGCTACTATCAAGTGTTGAAATGTTAAGTATGATAACAAAATAGTGACTTTAGGGCTCTCTTCAAATTGGTACAAGTCTAGGAGTGGGAGAGATTTCCAGCAATGTAACCAAATCCTAACAAAGTTGAAACCAATCAACCTAGACTAGCTAAATGGCACAAAGTGAATACTATGAAGAATGACATGTTGGCTTAGCTTTAGATTCAGCTGGGGATTGGTTTTGATGGCGCCCATACACTAATTAATCATCTCTGATCTTTTTACACTGAAGATGAGAAGTGTGTAAATCAGTACTTTCCAATATACTGGTAGTGCTCCCCGCTGATTGTGTTAAGTTGACAAAGCATGCTGCTGATTTAAGACCAGATTTCAATTTATGTATTGAGAAATTATAAATTGATTTAGATCATTTGTTGATAGTGGGGTTTGCTTGGAATCACTAAAGATAGGATTCACATGAATCTTTTGATTTAAGCCAATGTACTAAGGGAATTCATAGAACACGAATTAATGCATTCTTGGGGGTTTTGATTGTGAAGAGATTTCAGTCAATCAACCTAGGAATAGATGTCTTATTACTTGAGAAAGATTGAGATATAATTCTGGAATTCTCATCAGTCCAAGTAAAGAAGTTTCGATCATTGAGTTAAATATGAGAATGCAATGTATGTCATAGGAAGATTCTTATTTTGACTCATCCTACTCATTCGATAAATCTATCAAATTCTTTGTTATCGTCTTTCCTGATTCATTCATTTAATTTAGATTAATCGATTTCTCTTATTAAACCACAATTCTAAGGTTAGATAATAGAAAATGGATTACTACTAATAGCTATAGTTCATCGTGGGATCAACATTCGTACTCAATCAAGCTATCCTACAAAAGATAGGTATACTTGCCTAGAATGTTTGTAACATCATTTCAATTGAATACAAGTTTATAAAAGTAAACATCAAGTTTTTGGCGCCATTACCGGGGAACTATAATATTAGGAACATTTACTTTCTATTACTCTAGTTATTTTTTTTTTCTTTTTGTTGGTTAGCCTTGCGCCTCTTTCTTATCATCGCCTGTGTTTGATCCCAGCAAGAGCTAGTCTTTCTGATGTATGACCCAAAGTAGCAAGAAGAAGCTCCTTGAGTTGAACCCAGAAATTAAACGCATAGTGGTGAGAAAATCAAGGAACAAGGCTATCCTGTTGCAAGGCCAACCATTTGAGCCTATTGTCATAGAAGAACCTACCATGGCTGACCAAGAAAGACCACGAACTATGGGGGATTATGGAAGGCCATCAACTGTTAGAACTGAGTCTAGCATAACAAGACCTCCGGTGTCAGCCAATAATTTTGAGATCAAGCCGAACGTCATTCAGATGGTGCAGCAACTTGTGCAATTTGATGGCTTATCGGATGAAGACCCCCATACTCACATCACAAACTTCTTGGAGATTTGTGATACTTTCAAGATCAACGGAGCTAGTGAGGATGCAATTAGACTGAGGCTCTTCCCCTTTACACTAAGGGGTAAGGCAAAGTCATGGTTGAAGACACTACCTCCAGGGTCTATCAAGACATGGCATGAGCTAACTGAAAAATTTCTAGGCCGGTACTTTCCTCTAGCAAGAACAGCCAAGCTTAGGAATGATATTTTATCCTTCCAGCAAATGGATGGTGAATCACTCTACGAACTATGGGAGAGATGGAATGACTTGTTGAGAAAATGCCCACATCATGGGTTGGACTTGGGAGTTCATATGCAAACTTTTCAGAGTGGTCTCAATTTTGGGACTAGGCAGCAAATTGATTCATCCTCAGGAGGAACCACAAGTTTCAAAACTCCTGAAGAACTACATACTCTAATTAATGAAATTGCTACCAACAACTACCAATGGGGAAACCAAAGGATGAAGGCCAGATCAGGAAGAGTGCATAATGTGGCCACCTCTACCTCTTTAGAGGCAAAAATAAAGGCCCTTACTAAGAAGATCGATGATATGGGCAGACCTACTTCTTCCTTATCTGTTATGAGATGTGATAATTGTGGGGGAGGACATTTTAATCATGAGTGCCAAGCCTCCGATTCGGGATCACCAGTAGAACAAGCAGATTATTTGGGAAGTAGAATGACCAATAATCCTTATTCTAACACGTACAATCCTGGGTAGAGAAATCACCCGAATTTCACTTGGAGCAACCAAGGGCAGCAAAGGCAAGTCCTAGGGTAGTAAAGACAAGGTCCTTCCCCTGGATTTCAGCAACATTCTAACCCCCCACAGAGACCAACCATTGAAGACCAACTTTCCAGATTTATAACAGCATCGAAAGGACGGTTTAACAGCAATGAAACATCCTTGAGGAATCAAGAGGCTTCCATCCATAATCTTGAGACTCAGATTGGCCAGCTAGCCAAGTTGATGTCAGAAAGATCACCAGGGACTCTACCTAGCTAAACCAAGCCAAATCCTAAGGAGCAAGCCAAGGCAATCACCTTGAGGAGTGGCAAGGAACTCAAGGGAGTAGAGAAAGAGCAACCTGGTGATGGAGGTGTGGGTGATGGATGTGCTGTTGAATTTGAGAAATTGGGAGAACCTGTTTCGGAAAAGGTAGAAGAACCGAAGGAGAGAGTGGTAAAAGAATACCAGCCACCTATCCCTTACCCGAGCAGGCTTGCAAGAGATAAAAAGGAGGAGCAATTTAGCAAGTTTCTCGAGCTGTTTAAACAGTTGCACATAAATATTCATTTTGTGGAAGCCCTTTCACAAATGCCAAAATATGCTAAATTCTTGAAGGAACTCCTTTGCAACAGGAGCAAGCTCGAGCAGCTGTCTATGGTGACTCTAAATGTAGAATGCTCTACCATAGTTCAAAACAAGCTACTACGAAAGATTAAAGATCCAGGGAGTTTTACTATTCCCTGCAACATTGGTAGTTTATTTGTTGATAAGGCATTAGCGGATTTAGGAGCTAGCATAAATTTAATGCCTTATTGTATGTTTAAGAGACTGGGACTTGGAGAACCGACTCCCACTAAGATGAGTATTCAGCTAGCAGATAGATCTATCACCTATCCCAAGGGGATAATAGAGGATATCCTAGTGAAAGTTGATAAATTCATTTTCCCGGTTGATTTTGTGATCATGGATATAGATGAAGATGTGGAAGTACCCTTGCTCCTAGGCCGACCGTTCCTTGCTACGGCTAAAGCCATCATTGATGTTCATGGAGGCAAGCTAACTTTGAGAGTGGGCGACGAGTAAGTGATATTTAAAATATCTGAGGCCATGAAACACAAAATGAGTACTGATGATACATGTTTTTATGTTGATACTATTGACTCATGTGTGCTTCAATGTATGCAGAAAATCATTACAAGAGATGCACTGGCATGCAGGGAGAGGAAGAGACAGATCACGCTGAGATTAAGGAGCATGTGGCACACATGCAAGCCCAGAAACCATTGACCAGAGACACATCTCTAGAGAGGATTGAGAGAAACAGAATCAGAATCAAGCCATCCATTGAGGAACCGCCAGAGCTGGATGGAGAGGATTGAGGGGAACAAAATTAGAATCAAGCCATCCATTGAGGAACCGCCAGAGCTGGAGCTAAAACAACTTCCAGAGCACTTGGAATATGCTTTCCTAGTGGAAAACTCCAAGTTGCCTGTAATCATTGCAGCAAACTTGACAAAGGAGCAAAAAGGGAAGCTCTTGGATGTGCTTAAAATGCACAAGAAAGCTATAGCATGGAAAATCTCAGACATGAAAGGAGTCAGCCCTTCATTTTGCACCCACAAGATTGCATTAGAAGAAAATTACAAACCTTTGGTGTAGCCACAGTGAAGGATGAATCCGAACATGAAAGAAGTGGTGAAAAAAGGAAGCTCTTGGATGTGCTTAAAATGCACAAGAAAGCTATAACATGAAAAATCTTAGACATGAAAGCAGCCAGCCCTTCATTTTGCACCCACAAGATTGCATTAGAAGAAAATTGCAAACCTTTGGTGCAGCCACAGCGAAGGATGAATCCGAACATGAAAGAAGTGATGAAAAATGAGGTGATCAAACTTCTGGATGCAGGAGTCATTTACCCCATCACTGACAGTTCATGGGTTAGTCCGGTGCAAGTGGTGCCAAAGAAGGGGGGCATGACAGTGGTACCTAATGAGAAAAATGAATTAGTGCCAATGAGACGGTCATAGGGTGGAAAGTCTGTATAGACTATCGAAAGTTAAATGATGCCATCGGCAAGGATCATTTCCCTTTACCGTTCATAGATCAGATTTTGGAGAGTATGACTGGACACGCCTTTTATTATTTTCTTGATGGCATGTCAGGGTATTTCCAAATACTTATCGCCCTAGAAGACCAGGAGAAGACAACTTTCACATGTCCCTACGGTACATTTGCTTATAGGAGAATGCCATTTGAGTTGTGTAATGCCCCCGCCACTTTTCAGAGGTGTATGATGGCAATCTTCGATAGATTGGTTGATGACACTATGGAGGTGTTTATGGATGACTTCTCTGTCTTTGGCAATTCATTCGATTTGTGTTTGGATAACTTGGCCAGAGTACTTGAGAGGTGTGAGGAGACTAACCTGGTCTTGAATTGGGAGAAGTGCCATTTTATGGTCCAAGAAGGTATAGTGCTAGGCCACAAGATCTCTAGTAAGGGTATAGAGGTAGACAGGGCAAAAGTAGAGACCATTGCTAAATTGCCACCTCCTACCTCTGTTACAGCAATCAGGAGCTTTCTAGGTCATGCTGGTTTTTATAGAAGATTTATCAAGGATTTCTCCAAGATAGCTAGACCCCTTACTAGATTGCTCGAAAATGAAGTCCCTTTTGTCGTTGATGAGGAGTGCATGCTTGCATTTAACACCTTAAAGGACAAATTGACTACGGCCCCCATTATGATTACACCTGATTGGTCATCACCATTTGAACTGATGTGTGATGCAAGTGATTTTGCAGTGGGAGCAGTCTTGGGGCAGCACAGGGACAAGCACTTCCGACCCATCTACTATGCAAGCAAGACTTTGATTGATGCTCAGAAGAATTACACTACTACTGAGAAGGAATTGCTTGCAGTGGTTTTCTCCTTGGACAAATTTCGATCTTATTTGATCTTGTCTAAAGTCATTGTGTATTCTGATCATTCAGCATTGAGGTACCTTTTGACTAAAAATGATGCTAAACCTCGTCTAATACGCTGGGTTTTGTTATTGCAGGAATTCGACCTAGAAATCCAAGATCGCAAGGGATCCGAGAACCTAGCAGCAGACTATCTGTCTTGTCTGGAATCCCCAGCTCAAGGGGAGTTAGTGGAAGAGGACTTACATGATACTTTTCCAGATGAACACTTATGTGAGGTTGAATGGCGGGATATTCCCTGGTTTGCTGATTTTGCTAACTATCTTGCAGGTAGAGTTCTTCCAAAGGAGTTAACTTATTCTCAGAAGAAGAAATTCTTCTCTGATTTGAAGTACTACCTTTGGGAGGATCCCTATCTATTTCGCATTTGTGCAGACCAAATAATAAGGCGTTGTATCGCCTATCCTGAAACGGAAAACATCTTGGAGCACTGCCACAAGGGTCCAATTGGAGGGCATTATCAAGCCAATAGGACATCAAG
Organism: Cercis canadensis; assembly: GCA_003255065.1. Lineage (NCBI taxonomy): Eukaryota > Viridiplantae > Streptophyta > Magnoliopsida > Fabales > Fabaceae > Cercis > Cercis canadensis. Next base: position 324,381 of record QAOA01001539.1, read on the forward strand.
GAAGGTCCTAGAGTCAGGTTTTTATTGGCCTACTTTATTCAAGGATGCTCACAGGTATGTGAAGCAATGTGACAATTGCCAGCGCACAGGTAACATTTCTAAGAAGGATGAAATGCCCCAGACCAGCATCTTAGTGTGTGAAGTCTTCAATGTTTGGGGCATTGACTTCATTGGCCCTTTTCCCTCATCCTATGGACAGCGCACAGGTAACATTTCTAAGAATGATGAAATGCCCCAGACCAACATCTTAGTGTGTGAAGTTTTCGATGTCTGGGGCATTGACTTCATTGGCCCTTTTCCCTTATCCTATGGGAACAAATATATCCTAGTTGCAGTAGTTTACGTATATAAATGGGTAGAAGCTTAGGCTTTGCCTACCAATGATGCTAGGGTAGTTGTCAAGTTCCTTAGGACATTGTTTGCTAGGTTTGGAGCGCCACAAGCCATCATTAGTGATAGAGGCACCCACTTTTGTAACCAACAGTTAGCCAATACCCTGAAGAGATATGGTGTTACTCATAAAGTGGCAACCTCCTATCATCCCCAAACTAATGGCCCAGTAGAGGTGACGAATAGGGAACTCAAAAGAATTCTGGAAAAGACCATAGAGCGATCTAGAAAGGAGTGGTCCTTAAAATTAGATGATGCTCTATGGGCCTATAGGACAGGCTTCAAAACCTCTATTGGTACCACCCCGTACAAACTTGTTTATGGGAAGTCCTGTCATTTGCCAGTAGAGTTGGAGCACAAGGCTTTTTAGGCTATAAAATCTCTTAACTATGACTTGTGTGATGCAGGTGAAAAGAGGTTGCTCCAATTGAACCAACTGGCCGAATGAAGGGATGTTGCCTATGAAAATTCAAGGTTATACAAGGAAAAGGCTAAGAAGTGGCAAGATCAGTGCATTAAATCATCCAAGGAGTTTCAGCCTGGAGACTAAGTGTTGCTCTTTAATTCGCGCTTAAGGTTGTTCCCAGGCAAACTCAGGTCCAGATGGTCAGGCCCCTTCATGGTTAAGCAAGTATTTCTTCATGGAGCTGTTGAGGTCACTCATCCAGAGAAAGGCACCTTCAAGGTCAATGGGCAGAGATTGAAGTTGTATCATGGTGCTAGCATCCAAGAGCTACCAAGGGATGTCTGTCACCTCCAAGACCCCATGCAGTAGCTCCCCAATCCTCAAGTCCAGCTAATTGACTTTAAAGAAGCGCTTGTTGGGAGGCAACCCAAAAGAATTTTTGTGCTTTGCTTTTGTTTTCATTTCCCTTTATGCTTTGGATTGAATTATTCTCTTAAATCGTCTTAGTTGTTTTCCATTTTTTTTAGTAGGTAGGTGTTGTTTGAGGCATGTCTGCAGGGTGCAATTTCAATTTTAATATCAGAGTGCAGAACACGGGCAGAAGCACGGGCGTGTTCTACCCCGTGTGAACCTCATAGAGACTATAAGTGGACAACACGGCCAATGACATGGCTGTGTCACCAAGCGTGTGGACCACACAGGGAGTTCAGGAGAGGAACACGGCCGTGTTCGTGGCCGTGTATATTGTCCAGGATGTATCCAGCTAACACACGCCCAATTCCATTCCAGGTAAGTATTTCAGCACGCCTGTGTGACTTAAAGGCCATTTTACTCTTCGAACACGGCCTGATACACGGGCGTGTCTACCTCGTGTTGAACCAAACTTCTCAAACATGCCTATGTTCTCCCCCATGTTTCCTAGCCATAACCAACACGCCCACACAACACGGCCGTGTTGTGGGCGTGTTCTCATGCCACTTTTAAAATTCTCATACGCGGGTCGCTTGGCATTTCTGAAATCCCCAAAATTTCTCTCACTCTCTCCCACATCCCTAACCTCGCCGGCAGTCCCACAACCATTTCCGGCCAACCCACTCCATTAGACCCCCAAATTTCTTGCTTAATCAAAGTTTTCCACCACATAACACCAATCACCGTAGTTAATTCACTATTTCTCCACATTTCTGGGTTATTTTCGCCACTTACAGGTATGAGCTTTTTCTCATTTCTAGTTTGTTAATTCGGTTTTGTTTTACTGTCATTTCTACTGCATTACTTGTTTATTTCGTATGGGAGTGTGGGGGAATCTGGAATGTTGTTTGTAGAATGAACCCATTTTAGAAAACTTTAAAATTCCTGCTGCAGAAATTGCTGATTTAGGGTTCATTATCAATTGTGGGGCATTGATGGACACACTTTTTATACAATAGTTATCCCTCATACTTAGTCTTTTAAACCTCTTTTGGGCTGAATTGCATAGACTTAGACCTCATTTCATGACTTTGGATCCATTTGTGCCTAATTGCAATTTTCAGCAATACTGAGCATTTTATGCTGTCTCTATGTTTCGTGCATATCTTGAGTTCTGGATGTCTAAAAATTCCGAGTCATACCTTGTAGGAAAGCTGAGAGAATTTTCTACAACTTTCTTTCAGGGCTCCAAAGCCAATTCGGACGTCCAGAAGGTCATATGCAGCCTGGAAGCCAGAGAAGACATGCTATCGAAGGATCCTGACCTACATGTAGTGTTTGGGCCATAACTTGAGTTGTGTATGTCATATGGACTTGAAATGGTACCATTGGAAAGCTAACAGACAGAGCTTCAATTGTTATGAAGACCAGTTCACCATATTTTATATTGAAGATGGTCTTATTTGCGGTGGAAGATGGCTGATGGTTCCAGACACATATTAGCACTTAAATGGGCCTAACTTCCTCATGACAAGTCCAAATG
>QAOA01001545.1:5958-23790 GCA_003255065.1 Cercis canadensis
TTTTTTTTTTCTCTAAAAAATAACTCTCAAACATACTCTTAAAGATAAATTATTATCTCTTGATAAACAAATAAAAAAGATAAAGGTAATATCCCTTTTTAGTATCCAACTTTTTCTCCATAATCCCATTTCTTTAGATTTATCCATGAATAAAAATAAGGATAATTTTGTAAATTTAATAGTTAGAAAAAAGAGAAAAATTTCATTATTCATATTTCAAGGGACTTGTATCATCTTAAACCCCTAAAAAAACTATTTATTAAAAAAGAAAAAGCCTCTTGCTATATAATCCCAGGTGCGGCAAGAGGCTAGTGGCATATAATGACAATTAAATTTTATCATTTACTCTTTATGTTGCACGGGTACTTCAAAATTGGTGTCATAGTCATTTTTGAGATATACCGAAAACTTGAAACTCGTACTGGAGGAGGAAACTCGTCTCAATTTCTTTTTTTTAAAAAAAAAAATTGGTACATTTTGAAATGGCTAAAACGTCTATTTTGACATTGTTTTATACTTATTCTCTTTTTTCCCATTAGTTTTGATCATTTACAAACACAACTCCCATTTTATTCTCTACTAAATTAAAGGAATATGGCATGATTTAGTAGTTGAAACTAGTTTTTTCAGCTATCTTTGAGGTATTATACATATATGTTTGTCATATTAGTGTAGTATAGCATACTTATGTGGTATCATAAAATCTCTGATAATTTTAACAGTTAATTTACTAAAATAATACATAAAAATGTTATTGTTGAAAGTATTTACGAAAATGTGTCACTTTTCAAAAGCTGAAGCGGATAAAAAGGACACACAAGAACATATATAGTGTTTTACTAAAAGAAACACTATAATAAAATAATGGAAATGAGCAGCAACAAGACAAATGAGCAATCATTTGATGTAGCGTGTTCAGTAGGCAGACGCTAGTTTAAAAAAGAAGCATTTTTTTTGTAGGAAAACACTATTTAAAGTAGCGTTTTCCACCGTTTTCATTCTTCAATAGAGTTTTCTTAAAGAACACGCTACTTTTGACGAAGTAGTGTGTTCTTAAAGAAAAAGCTATATTCACTAGTGTTTTCCAAAAGAACACTCTACTTTGTCAAAGTACAGTGTTCTAGCATGTCTTTATAGGACACGCTAGATTGATTCAGCGTGTTTATCAGTTTCTAGGTCATCTGAAAGTAATTACTCAATACACTAATTCATTTTAGTTTGTGCTTTTATGACATGCTAACGTCATTCCAACGTTTCTTGTAACAAAATACATTTTTGATCCAGCATATGTCTTGGGAACTGCTACATTTAAATCAGTGTTTTAATCTTTTCCAATAACTTTCCAATACATAGATCTGCTACTTTGTTAAAGTGTTTTTGTAAGCAAAACGCTATATTTAAAATAATGTGTGCTATTTTGTCTATTATCGGCGATTAAAAGTGACTCATTTTTGTAAATACTTTCAACAGCCCTTTTATGTATTTATTTATATTTTTTGCATTATTTTAGTAAATTAGCATACAATTAATTTACTAAAATAATGCAAAAAAGATAAAAAAATACATAAAAAGGTTATTGTTGAAAGTATTTACGAAAACGAGTCACTTTTCAAAAGCTGAAACAGATAAAGAGGACATGTTAGAACATATATAGCGTTATACTGAAAGAAATGCTACAATGAAGTAGCGAAAATGAGCAACATGACAAATGAGCAGTCATTTGATGTAGCATTTTTAGTAGGCAAACACTAGATTGAAAAAGAACCATTTTTTTTGTAGGAAAACATTATCTAAAATAGCGTTTTCTACCGTTTTCATTATTCAATAGAGTTTTCTTAAAGAATACACTACTTTGACAAAGTAGTGTGTTCTTAAAGAAAAAGCTATAATCACCAGCATTTTCCAAAAAAAATACTTTACTTTGTCAAAGTATAGTGTTCTAGCGTGTCTATATGGGACACGCTAGATCGATTCAACATGTTCCTAAGTGACACGCTATAATCAATTCATCGTGTTCATCAGTTTTCAAGCCATCTGAAAGCAATTACTCAACACGCTAATTTATTTGAGCGTGTGCTTTTATGACATGCTAACATCATTCCAACTTTCCTTGTAAGAAAACTCTTTTTTGATCCAACGATGTCTTGGGAACCATTACATTTAAACCAACGTTTTAATCTTTTCCAGTAGTTTTTTGATACACGGATCTGCTACTTTATTAAAGCATTTTTGTAAGCAAAACACTATATTTAAAATAGTATGTGTTGTTTTGTCTATTATCAGTAATTAAAAGTAACCAATTTTAGTAAATACTTTCAAGGATAACCATTTTACGTATTTATTTATATTTTTTGCATTATTTTAGTAAATTAGCCTTCAAGGTGCATATAGATTCTGGTCATTGTTTTGGTCAATGAACTTGTGGGCTTGTCAAGTTTCGTCCGTGGCCCAATCAATGAATAGCACCAAAAAAAAAAGGACTAAAGTTATACCTGCATTAAAATTGATAAAATAGTAATACAATCTTACCAAAAATATTAAATACATTACAATTTTTGTACGGGTATAACATTACGATATAAAAAAGCGGGGCAGAAAAGGAATTTCAGTCACTTCAAAATTTGAAATTAATAAACTAGTATTATTTATCATTTAATATATTATACTTTTAGTGATATTCCCTGTTAATATCAAAGTGTCTATTTTTTTTTCATACCTGATATTAAATCATAAATAAATTTTTGGTTCAAATTGTCATTGTGACTTATTATATGAATCGGTTCATCGGTTTTAGTTGGAACCTGTAGGTTTAGGGAATAAGTTTTATGTGGCAAGGGATTCTTGCAATCAATGCATTAGAGCAAGTTATAACTAAACGTAACGTGATTCGAAGTGCACGATCAATTATCAAAACAACAGATGCAGAGTTGCACTCCTATCATTATTTGTAAAGAGAACATGAGAACATCATTAGCACCATTGTTCAGAATCATGCTGAAATGGTGCTTCAATCAATAATATCCCACTCGTTTTCAACCAAAGAAGCTATCTGCCATCTTATATTCCTTTATTTGCAATCCCAAATACATGTATTTACACGGTCAGTTAAAAGGAAACAAATTGGGAACATGTAAGTTAAAGAATACTCGACATCATAGAGAGAAAGGTTTTGTATACACATCAAACATCTCGATGGCTGTTAACTGTGGTTCCTGTGCAAGAAGAACGGGAAAAAATAAAGAGCAAAAGTCAGGGGCGCTATCAGAATCTCTCTGCGATGAAAATAGTTTGAAGCATTTTTTTTTGGCAGTTAGGGAAATAATGAGTTCAAAAGATTGTGCAACCTTTAAAAACAGATTTCATACTACGATCTTACGGACAGCTTTCAAATTAAATTACTGAAATAAGTACATTTACCTGTCTCAGCCCACCAACACTAAGACTGCCTCCACTCAAAAGCATGGACACAAGAGATGTTACCATGCCACCACCAACACCAACACCACCGCCACCATCATTGCCAGCATTTCGGATGGCAGTACGCATTGAACTAAGAATGCTGCCATAGGTAGTTCCATGTCCACGCTCAATGGCTTGGATGAAACAAAACGTCATGGCCCCAGTTGATGTAATCTTCGATAGTGCCTGTTTGAAGAGATGGATTAGGATGAATATATGCTAGAGATAAGGTTTAAATATTCATGCGAACAATTTTATAAAGTTCTCTAAAATTTTCTGAAACTTACAGACGTATCAGCAGAGGTTTGATGATCGTCACAACCACTAAAGGATATAACTTCTCCGCCACTTGATCCTTTCCATATGCCCGATCTAGGGCGATGGTCCTCCCATATATACTGTCCATTCCTATTACCAAGAAGATAGAAACAGAGCAAAAACCAGGTGTCAGAGAACTGCTTATATTCAATCATAAAAAGAAGTAAAAACTATACTGAGATACATTCAAAACAAAATCCAAGAGTTAAATAAATATATCATAGTAGCCTTCACCCATGACCCAACCTCCTCTCCCATTTGGCACTCTGATTATTTGAAATGTAACAAAAAGGCAGAAAGCAAAAAAGCAAAGGAGAAAAAGACTAATATCAAAAAAGACAAAGTTCCACAAACTTAATTTGGGAAAAGTAAACTTACTAGTCACTATAGAATTTCAAGATTGAAAATGATGGAATTTGACTAAAAAAGGAAATTTTTATCTTGCTGGCAACGATTTGGTTTTTGATTAACTAATGCATAATTATCAAAGAATTGAACTCAATTTGTTTTGTCATAGAAGACATAGGGAATACATAATATTCCTAATAAGGTTATGGAAGAGAAAGTGTTAAAGCAAATTCAAAGCAATTGTTCATAATGTATCAGAATGCCAAAGTCCAATTCAGTCAAAACTTGTAATACTTAATCAATGCAACAAGCAATTTCAAATAGAGAATCTAGAGATGGAAACCTGTCCATTCTGCAAAGAAATGGCAAATCTAGTACAGTGCCACTATGGCAGGCATCGATTACTGCATGTAGCTTAACCCCGTGAGGAAGAGGTCTGACAATCGTTGCATTGATCTCATCATCAACAATCATACCCTGTGTTTCAAAGTCCAGAGGACATAGAGTTTCATCCTGTCCATCAGCTTCATCACCACTATAGTTCCTTTGCTGCGAACCATGACCAGAGTAATGAAAAACCAGGGAATCTCCTGGTTGACATCCTTGTACAAGCCAATACATCGCCATCCTCATGTTTTCCTTGGTTGGTATTCTGTAGGGGTCCGTTTCTTCTTCTGCATTTTAAATTTTAGATGACTAACGGTATATATTCTTCATAAATTAAAGAACGTCATAAGAAAAATGAAGAGAAAAGTAAACTCAATAATAAATGTAGATATTAATCCTTAATAGTACTAGTAGAATTACAGAAAATCTCAAAATATATGTGTTACACTTCAATGTAGCTTTCAAATACATTTCTAATGCACCTAGATGATGCAGAGAGAATAAAAACGTAACAGATATCAGCGAGAAGTTATGCCAATCTCCAATATGTGATTATTAACACTTCCACTTTTGTTTTCCTGTGTCCTTTATATCTTTTGTGTATCTCATCTTCACATGTTGTGTTACTTGACCAAAATGGAAAACAAAAGGATGTTGATGGTAGTTAATGAGAATTTTCCAAACTATATAAAATTGAAGGAAGTCAGCAACTTATTGTTGAAGTTGAGGACAATGAAAGAAAACAATTTCATATAAGTGGCCTTTCCAGACAATGTTAAATACTGAATCATAAAGAGGGTAAATGAATACAGATGCTTAAGAACAGCACGCGAGTGACTTGCAAGAACTGACTTCAGCCTCTGCTCGTTTAGTTAAACAACTAAAGCCAGGGCAGAGCCTATGCTTGGCTCATAATGTCAAAAAACTTTCATATTTTATCAAACAATATAACATTTATATATTTATCCTTCTAATTTTTTAGGGACATATCATATATAATTACCTTATCCCATCTTATATTTCAAAGGAACAACCAAAAATATTTTAAGACACATTGGACTTGCCCATGGATTGACTCTTTACTAGGGACGCAAATGAAAAGAGGTACCCATAATCTATTTCTGATAGTTCTTCTTTTCCCACTCATAATCATAATTCCTGTGTCTTAAATCCTAGATTTCAGACAGTGTATAATACTTAGTGACTATTGGTAAATGCAAAGAACAAGCTCCAATTTAGAAAAAAATACAAAGATATCACCTTTAACTAAAGAAGCATACAATAACTCAGAGAAACCTGGGGACAAGTTGAGATTAAGAGAGATGAGCATGTGACAAATTTGAATTTTACCTCTTTGAATGTATGGACAATAAGGAGAAGAATAAGAGAAAAGCCATGCATCTAGATTTGAGCTAATTTTAGCTAGTCGATAAGGACTTGATAAGTAATCATAAGGTTCAATTGGTAAAATTTACATGTAGGTCTACGTTTCCATTATTAGGGTGTTTGTAGTTTTTAAAACAAGAACAGAATGCATGTAATTTCTTCATACTTGAAGGAATGCAACTTGCTAATAATATTTCTTCATACTTCAACGGTATTTGTATTAATAATATTTCTCCTTAAAGTGAAGTGTTAACACAGTATAACAAGAGTTGCGAATAGGAAGAGGTGTTCATTATAATGCATATAGTAACAGTTGGAAGTATCAAGAATTTAAATTGAAGGTAACGAATGAAAGAAGTTGGAAGCATGGTGAAGAGTTTATACAATAGAAGCAAAGTAGGAACTATATTCTGATATAATATCAGAATAAAATTCTTTTTTTTAAGTCAATATCAGAATGAATCAATTCAAACAAGGTTTAAACTACCAATTTCTGCATATAAGAAATTAAAACATATCCAAACAATTGGTTCCCTGTGAAATCCATGAATCATAAGAATTCTCCTAATAAAATCATAACAATAAAGTTCAACATCGTATAAGTATAACAATTTCTATGCTTGTCTTTCTTAGAAAACAAACAGAAAATACGATATTGCGCAATTATGCACCAATTCAAAAGATCAGAGGATCATACATACCGGTGAGCATAAGAATCGAAGCTTCCGGAAACTTGAACTTGTTGATGAGAAAATAACGCATGCATCTGGCGTCATTGATGCAACCTTTGAGCTCATGGCGCGAAAACCGGTACGATATCCCGACGATCACGGCCTTCTTGCGCCCGTGAGGGTTCGGAGGAGGGCCAGGTGGCGCGTGATTATAAGGCGATGGGGCGTGGGAGCTGGGAGGCGGCGCGTAGGCCGAAGACGGCGGCGGATGAGGAGCTGAACGGGGATCGGCGATGTTAGTGACGGTCTGGCAGAGCGCGCAGCGGATGGATCTAGCACCCGGCGGCAACATCAACGGCGTCCCGCAGCCGGAGCAATTGATGAGCATGTTACTATACATGTTCGCTTGTGATTGTGACTTATGAATTGGAGAATGGTCAATTGAAGGAAATGGTAGGGGCAGAATTTGGATGCGAAGGTAATTGAATTATGGGAGCACGATAGAGGAGGAGGAGGAGGAGGAGGAGGAAAGCAGGGTTCAAGATTCGGAATCGGAAGAAAAAGGAGCGGACTGCGACTCCAACAATTACGAGGAAAAGCGCGGCGAAAGAGAAAAGCGTGTGGGGGTTTTGGTAAGAAATGTATGTTGATTGGGTAGTTAAGTGGGACCCACATTCGTAGAATCTACTGCAATTCAATATTTTATCCAATATGCGATTTGCTTACGAAGTTTCTCAAATATTTTTAATATTTATGTAATATGTTATATTACATAAAAATAATTAATAAATGAATGACATGTATATAAATTAATTATTTTTAAATTTATTTAATAAATTAAATAAATTATATTTTATATATAATAAAATATAAAAATTATATATATTTGCTACGTGAATATAATATGACATACTTACATAAAATTCCAGTTTCCTTTTTTAATATAGGTTCGGAAAAGTGGTTCTCAACTTTATGAGGAAATGCATACTTACAAGGCTTATATTTACCGCCAAAAAAGAAAGTAATACTCACTGCATAATTGCATATATTGATTGGACCTGACGTTATAGGAAGGTGAAATATGATGTGGATTAGTACTTAAGTAGATTTTTTTTTTTCTTAAAGCAGGGTTGACATATTAATTTTTTTAAATAAGAAGAAGTATAAATATTTTAAAGCATGGTGAAAGATGGAATTGGAGAAAGAGATACAACAGATGTAACTTAGGATTTATTTAAGAGTTAAAATTAAAAAAAAAAAGAGAAAAAAAAAGAATAAATGCATCAATTCACTTATTTGGAAGTTTAACATTAAAATAGGAAAAGAAACTAAGAGATAACATCAAACTCACTTTTTTTTTTTTTACTTTTTTTTTGTGTTCCTTTAATTTGGGAGATTTGGAAAAAAAAAAATAATTTATTATTATATCTCTATTTATTTTTAAAATTTTTTTTCAAATATTATTTAGATAATATTATTAAATATATTTACTTTCTAAATAAAAGATAAATTTGTAAAATTATAAATTTTTATTTCTTCTCATTTTGTTCATTTTAATCATCTAAATAAAAGAGAGAAAAATCCTTCATTTTCTCTTTTGTCTTATCTCTTTTTCTTTCTCCTCATTTCAAACTTCTAAACAGAGCCTTAATTACGAGAATAGCTTAGTTACCAAAAACACAAACAAGAATACATAATTGGCTGTAGCACCTATAAATACTAGAAGCCAGTAACGGCTATGTCTTGCTATGAGAGGGACCCAAGCCAACGTGGAACCACATGGCTTAAAAGGTTAGCACAAGTTGATAAGGTAATCATGCAATCTTTCACTTATCTGAAATGGGACTTGACGTATCACAATAAAATAATGCACTAATAGTCCTTGGAGAGATTCAATCTCAGTTCTAACTTCCAAGGCTTTGGGCACTCTTTACCAACATACCACCATACATATTTTTCTTTGGTTACAAGGAAATGCATTCATTGAGAAAAAAGAGAAAAAAAGTACTCGACCAAAATAAAACTCTTAACAACAATCCTATGATATCAAGAAAGTCACTAGCTAGAAGTGTGGGATATTTTGGCGACCAATATGGAGGAAAACACGTAGGGCTCGCAGCTCCGGAGCATGGTGGATCACGTGATACCATGTGAGGCTAAAGCTCATGGTATTCTGGACCTTGCATACTAGCTAACTTGTCTGCACAAATTGGGAAGATAGAAGCTTAACAATGTTTGTAGAATTTGATTCCACACATGAAGAGTGAAATCCTTTCTGATTGCCCATGGCTGACTCGTCAATGCTAAGCTTCCACCATTCTAGCTACCTCAAGTGGATTCCTTCCATTTAACCTATTAAAAAGTGTGAGTTTCCGTAGTTCAATTCACAACTAGTAAGTAAACTGCATATTCACAAGGAAAAGATATTTAGAATCAAAGACAAATTGGCTTCTTTGATCCCATAAAGCCCAACACACATAGAAGAACAGTATTCCAATCGTGGTTTCCTTTTGGCAGTTTATTTTAATCTAATCATTGAAAGAATCTAATTCTGATATGACCTCATATAGTGCGGTTTCCAAATCCTCCTATTGACAAGATACTGTTTGAATAATTGTTCCATAGATTCCTCATGATTGTAGCAAAGGGGACAAGTGCTTTGTATGGGATGTGTCTGCAAGAAAAAAACTTCAACTCCTAATAAATCTCTGTTTCTTTCATTTTCCTTTTCCAATATAGGAGAGCATTGCTATGAGAGTCTGGCAAAAGGAAAAAACCACGAGGGAGTTGCATGGAGGTTAAATCCTGCAACCCCTAGTTCACCTCATGCCTAAAGTTATGAGCTATGACCTCTTGGGCTAAATAAAGCGTGTGGTCTCTCCCTCTTTCACTTCTTACCATGTGAAAAGAAGTGTAAAACTACCAATAATTTGTAGGTCAAGTGATATTTTCTTCATTTTTTTTGGTCATAAGAGGAGCGCAACATACTAAAAAAGAGAAATAAAGTACATAACAAAAATAAAACTATTGACATTAACCTAATAGTTCTTACGATCAAAGAAATTGTTCGACATGTGCTCTTTTTAAACACATTACACTCTCTTATATATTAAAAAAAAAAATTATATTTCTCTCTCTCTTATATATATATATATATATATTATTTATTTTTTCTATTGCTACAACCTACAAGATCTTTGTGTTATTTGGCTAACACTTTTTGCTAGGTCTTTATCTTCCTATCTTCTTTCAGTGTTGGGTCTAATATATATATAAACCCATTCAGATGAGAGCCCACAGCCGAAGTACACATTAAGCACTGAATGAATTTGGACCTAGTTCCGCTAACTCATCGGTCCAGGTCCAATATCTAAACGATACCGTCTCAACGAGACACAGAACAATAAACCCTAGGGCAAAACGTTCAACCAGTTTCACTCCCATATATATCATATAGCTTTCCCCACTACAAGTGTTTGCGAGGCTTCATTTAGGCGGCTTAGGGTTTTCTTCCAGCTCCTCACATCTCCCTCCGAAGCCATCAAAAATGGTACGAAGCCTCTCACTCTGTATCTTTGAATTTGGTATCAAATGCTTAAATTTCTGAAATCATCGTAATTTTCATAAAGTTTAAGGATTTGGGTTTCATGTACTGAACGATTCTAAGATTTTAGCCTGATAATTTATTGGTTTCTGTTTTTCAATTGTCGCGGCCTCCAAGTTTTGGAGGCCTTCGATGTTAAATAGATGGTGGCTGAAGATAGGGTCCGCTTTTATTTCTATTTTACTGTGATATGAAATTGACGTCGAATGCTTGAATTTATGAACTCATCGTATTTGCCGTGAAGTTTAAGGATTTGGGTCCTAATTACTGAACGAATTTAAGATTTGGGCATAATATCTTCTGGGTTTCTGTTTTTCATTGTCCACGTTGTCTAAGTTATGGATCTTGGACCCTTAGTAGATGGTAGCTGAAGATAGGGCGTGCTTTTATTCACGTTCTACTCCGATGTGAAACAATAGCCCTGCATTGTTCACTTCTTCAGTATTTGTAAAAGGTGAATTTGAAGAAGGGAACCACTTTCACAGATGGTGCTTTGATTTTCGTTCAATTTTTTGGTGTTAATAGTATTATTAATTATATGTTGATAAATTGGCCTTAGGTCAGTGTTATATCGCGATCATAATGTGTTGAAATGCCTATAGTATAGTATCATTTTTTTTCCCAAAACTACATACGGCTTAAGCTGAAGATTTGTGCTTTTTGTAAAATGGGTACTGGATTTATTGGCTAAGTTCAGATGTACTAAACTAAGGGGAAAGGAAACCACAAAGAACAAAAACAGAGAAGAGACAACTCTGTTGTTGACTCCTAATGTGTACAAGTGTACTCCAAAGTATTTGCACAACGAATGTAATTTATTGGATTTTGCTTCTGGCATGCATGTTTATTTGAATTTTGTTGTTTCTTTCTTCTTGGGATTGACTTTGCTTTGCTGACCAATTCCTTATGATATGTAGACCAAGAGAACCAAGAAGGCCGGTATTGTCGGGAAATACGGTGTGTGAACATTCCTCTTGTTGTTTCAGTTTTGAATATTGTGGGAAAATTTTGATGTATTAGGAAAGAGGATGTAGATGATGGAAGGAAGAACTAGGAGAAAACATTTTTGTTGAATGGAAGTTGACTTTGTTGGCATTACTACTTGAGGATTAAAGTGGAATTTCAAATTATCAGGACCTCATGGATAATATGGAACACTAGCAAAAATATTTTAACGGTGGTTTTATTTGCATCAATTAATTTTTGAAATAATTCCCTTGTTTGAACAATTTTTTAAATAATTTACATCAATTAAATTTATTTATTTTTATATTCCTACATGTTTCAATCAAATTCCATTTTGTGCGCTCAGTCATGTTTTTTGGCTGTCAACTGCTGAAAGCTTCATCAATCAAATATTAATTTCTTTCAGTTTTGCTTAGTTGTAGCCGTCATTCTTTACTTTACTTTACTTTTGAATGCCTTATATGGTTGTGCATGGTATATTTATGAATGGATGTGGTGGGTGAGGTGGTATGCTTATAATCTTAAATTTCAGGCACCCGATATGGTGCTAGTCTAAGGAAGCAAATTAAGAAGATGGAAGTCAGTCAGCACAGCAAATTCTTCTGCGAATTTTGTGGAAAGGTATTTTTTTATCTCTTAGAATGATTATCAAATTACCACCTTAGAATGATACGTGTAGATTCTAATGACTTTGCTCGTGCAGTATGCTGTCAAGAGGAAGGCTGTTGGTATATGGGGTTGCAAAGATTGTGGGAAAGTGAAAGCTGGAGGTGCTTACACATTGAAGTAAGTATCTCACATACTTTTTGCATTTATATGCATTTGTTTCTTCAGATGAGGGTTCTGATTTTCTTCGCTTTCATTTTGACAGTACCGCCAGTGCTGTGACTGTGCGGAGCACCATTAGGAGGCTGAGAGAGCAGACCGAGAGTTAAAATCATAATTTGTATCTCATTTTGTTGTTTTTGAAACAGGAGTCTAATTTTTGGTGCAAGTTCAAAGTTACTCTGTCATTGTCCTTGGTTTAGATACTTTGATGTAAGACTTGAGTAGATTTTGAGTTATTACGTCACTACTTCTTCCTTACATTCCAGAATATTGCAAATCAGTTTCCTGTTGCATCTGATGCTAAATTTATGGTTGCTATCTCTGATCTCCTTCCCCTGCCTCTACTATCTCCCCAAGCATTCTTCATGAATGGGATTGCTGCTTTGTGAAACCTCTATTGCTCCAGGCAATGTACCGTTGGAGGCAGATCAAAAAGAGAAACGCCTAAAACGTGATGGAAGATAAATAGATTGGCATAATCAACAAATAAAACCTTGAGAAACCCTAAAACCAAGCCCTCTTGTTGCGATTCTTGTAATTTTTAAAGCTTAATCAACATTTAAATTAAATCTTTTAACCACAATGACTACCAGCACCAAATTTTGTAAGTCAAGTATTTCTTGGATAACAAGACATTTCAGAAAATAAAGTTTGTCTTCCCTAAAATAAAGATAGCAGTGGAGTTCATGAGGTTGCTTTTTGAGGATAATCTTCCTAAGGAATGTAGAGGCAAAGCCATATTGAACTATAACCACAAGGGCTTTTCCAAACTATGCCTCAGGATGATGTGAAAACAACTGCATTTTGGTAATATGGTGACAAGCACAAGCTCATAAGCCGCTTTGGTAATGGGCATTCTGAAATGAGAAATGCTTATTAGAGCCTTACAGAAAAAGTTTTAACCAGGTCTAGATAAAGTTTAAGACCAATTAAATTCAAATGCTGGCATGCACACAGGATGAAATAGTTTGAGTGAAAAACAGAATATAAGTAGTATTGCTCTTCTGGAGTTTCAGAGCTTGTTAGCCATGAACCACAGCAACGTGACGCCCTAGTCCTCCCAGTGTGCGCTTAGTGGATATATGAACACTAATTATTTTACTAACTAGCTCTGAGGATGGTCCTGGAAAGTTAGGATAAATACTCAGTTTAGTTAATTACTACCACGATGAATTTGTATTCATTACTGTTTTCAAAACAGCAACGTCCTGATTTAAAAAGATGATGATTTTTGCATCCAAACAAGAAGAGGATGAAAGTTTGATTCTCCAATTATTATGGAAGTGTAAAACTTTCAGAACCAGAAAAACGTCCATTTTGCAGAATACCATTTTCTTCATCTACTTCCCAGAAAAATGTTTATTTACATGAAAGCGCAAGTCACAAAAGTTCGCTACATACAGCTTTCAGAACCACGCAGTCATACAGCGAATGTCAACCGATCCCATGGCGATTTACTGTGCAGACCTTTTCTGGCTTGCTTCTGGACAACAACTTATGAAGGAAAAACATGACTAGAAAGGAAATTAAGGAGAAAAAGATTTTCAAAACAGAAGAATGTTAGCTAAACAAAGAGTACTACCAAATTTACCACAATAGTTAGATGCCACTTGACAGTAAGTTCCAACTAAAGGGCTTATATACTTATATGAGCCGCCTCTTGAAGTTACGCGTAGTTGTTCGGTATGTTCGCACTAACAGGCCAACCCCTATTCCAATTCCTACACAGATGCCAAGTCCAATTCCAACACCAACTCTTACACCAGCATTAAACCATGATAATTCACCATCTTCCCCATCTACATATCCTGTACTCTGCCAGTACATGCCGTGGTAATCTTCTTCATTCTCTGGTTTGAAGCTTCTGTAATCAGCTACCTAGAAGCAAAAGAAAGAAAGAGGAATAAAGGCAATGTAACAAGAGACGCCTAAGGCAAATTGATCAGAGATAAATAAAATACTTTCACAAAAGCAACAAGGTCAAAGATACACACACGTACAACCCACTGGGTACTCTGATTAGATATCTTGGTTTAATATCATTATCACCAGCAATGATTAGACTTAATAGGTGTCAATATGATAATTTAGCTGGAGGAGGCTCCTTCTGGAGGGGGCAGGGTAGAGGGAACTGGAATTAAAGATATCCTATATGTGTTTCAGTAGTGCTGTAGCCCAACTTATCCATTTAAGCCACTACTCTATCACTATGCCTGAGGACCATAAGCAAAGAAACGTCTTGTACTAAAATCTAAGAGAAATGCACAGGCGCTACAAAGTAGATGTTGCAAAGAACTTGATACCAATGATAAAACAGCATTGAGTTCTTAATCGAGAACTCTATTTACAGAAGCATTCTCACTTATATTTCAATACCAAGAATGTCAGCAAGTTTTAGTAGAATATTCCCTCAACTAAAATCATATGGAGTCTGATTTCTGTTGATCAGCAGGAAAATTGAAGGGGGTTGAAGGGAAATGATTTCAAAGCTAAATTCCTTTTCTTTTTTTGGCCATGAAATGAATTCCTTATTTGGTTGGATCAGTCCTTTAAGCCAACCCCTGTGGAAGAAAACTTGTCTATCCTCCATTTTGTAGAACTAGCAAGATCATGATTCCTTAACCATAGCCATAGGAGCCCAGAAACTTTATCAGTATCACATGGGTTTCCCCACTGAATAAGATAATTTATGATAGAGGTTGAGGCTAACAAAAGGCATTAACTTAAAATATCAAACATGCAACACAAAACATTAACACTCTGATGCAGAGAGTCATCCAAATGCCAATAAAACAATGGAAAGGTTGTAAGATAGTAACTTGAAACCATGCCGTCTCAGAAAATTCTGAGTCTGAGTCACCATGAGCTCAAATTCCAGTGTGCATTTTCCAAATGAACAGCACAATAACCAATCAGAAGGTAAAAATCACATGCATTTTACTCCGAATAGAGACAGATGCAAAGACACAATCCACGGACAGTGGGACCCATTGCACAGTGCAAATTGCCCTTTAAGTGGCTAGGGCTGAGGCTGTCCAGAGACCCCAGACCAAACTCATTAAATAAAGCAGAACATAATGGGCAATATAGTAGCCGCCTTTAACTTGTGCCTGCCGATACCACCATGACGGTGCTAGGATAAGATTTTGCTTACTAGTAGGGACCAATGTCTAAACAAGAGAAAATGGTGTAAACATAAAACATGCTTCAAGATTGGAAGCAAAAAGGTAACCAAAGCACAGATAACTGAATATGGAATTCATATTCAGCAAACGGAGTTTGGGACATAAATGGCTTTCTCAGAATGAACTTAAATCAATGCATATATGGGAAATGCAAGTTTGCCACAATTATAAGAACTTCAAAACAAGAGATATGCATCCATTAAGACGCCTCATCAACAAAACATACAGACATCAGAAATCAAGCAAAAACATCACCAAATTCCAGCTATTTTTATTAGAAGCTGTCGTGCATTTACCTGCAAATCAAGTCCATCAGATACATGTTTCTGACCTTCAGCTGTTTCATATTCTGGGATGGCATCCAACATGTACTTCCTATTATGCTTCTTCCGGAAATTGAGCTGCAGTGTCTTAGTTAGGATGATAGGTGTTCCAGAGAAGCAACCTGCAACATAAACCTCAATTGTAGTATTAGGCAATTCAGGGCTAGCAACGTGCTTTCCCTTCAAGAAGCCACTGCTAGCAGCGACCTCAGTTTCACAACTCATGCTCCATCGCTTCGCATTACTTTTCGATTCCCCAGTAAAACCATTGCTATTAGACAGCTCCAAAACTCCAAAGAGAATGCACTGCTCTTTATCATAAACCTCAAATTTCATGCTCCCTGTCAACCTTAAACTATCTGTGTTCACAAAAGTAGCCTCTTCAGATTTCTTATCTACTCGATCCCTTCTAAGAATTGAAGATACTCCATCAGAGTACATGCTGCTTCTAACACCATTTATCTCTAAATGGGTATCATGGCTTAGAGGGGTGTGATTGAGAGTGAGAAATTCTGGGGTGGATTCATCCACTTGTAAACCACTGACCCTCACATAGAAAACTCTCAGATCAAACCAAGGTGACAATAACTTGGTGCAGGGCTTATAAGGAGAGTACTTAACAATCTGAAGGCCATGGTCTGCAACTTCTCCATTGTTGCGTGCTTGGTGAGGATCTTCCATATCTCAGGCACTACTCAGTCACAGAAATCCTCTAACATAGATCCAGAACATCATTGGAACCCCCAAAGTTTACCTCAAGATTTCCTATTGGAACCTGTTACAAAGACAACAAAGTATTTGATAAACATAAAACAGGTAAGGCAAAGAATAAAACTTGCCCAGCTGCCACAGATGACAGGTAATAATACAGTGTAAAAAAAACTGACCCAATTTTTTAGGAACAGAAACTCAGCAACCCTGGTATTAAGGAAGACATAAGACAGAATCCTAAATCAAATTTAAGACGATGAAATCCAAATCCAAATAATCATAAAAGGAAAATCAAGAGAGAGAGAGAGAGAGAAACGATTTCCAGGAGAAGAAACAAACTTGAGAGTTCAGTGAATCAAGAACCACAAAGAAGAAAATGAAGGAGGAACTGAAATACACGTCATACTAGCAGACAAAACTCTCTCTACAATTGGATGCTTAATGACCACAAACAAATTTAAATGGAAAAGATTTCATCCACAATCTCAGATTATGGCATTACATGTACATAACTTCTCTATCAAACCCCGAATCAAATTCTGAAAGCAAGTACCTTTCAGATGGCTGTACACTTACAAGCTCATAGCTTTTGAGTTTTGATACTAAACAATGATAAGACCAACCAAAAATAATCTCTCTCCCGCTCTTGAAAAGTATATACTAATATTCCATTTGTCTTTTCTCTCAACAAATAAGTAAGAAACATGCGTGGGCTTAATCTGAGGCTCACTATTGGCTAGGAAATGGGCCTCTGACCTGAAAATGTCATATTCTTATCCGAAAGAAGGGGAGAATTTCCATTTACGACTTACGAGGCTGATGTATCTGAAAAGTGAAAACGATGTGCATGGGCAGAAAATTTCGTGTCTGAAATAATTTGTCTAGAAAAAAAAAAAAGATTTTAAAAAATTAAACCCACTATTTTTACTCTCATTTTTTTCCTTCAAAACCTACTTAATTTTTTGGAGATGAATATATTTGAGAATTGTGAGTATAAAACAGAAAACATAGATCTAGATTCTCTTATAAGTATATTGTGCATATTTCTATTCTTTAATGTTATTGTCTTTTTTCCTAAAAAAAATTAAGGTTAGAGATAATTACACATATTTTTTTGTAATAATAACTACCTTATTTTAATTTGATTTATATTTTGGGGTTGGCGATATATTTATTATTGATAACCATTTGTTAATATATTTGTTATTAAGATATTTAGATAGACTGCCTTATGTGCTGTGGTGTAGAGTGTAGACAAGCTTTTCTGATATGCTACCTTCTTTTTTTTTTCAGATGATGAAAATGAATTGGGTGAAAATTCCATACATGTTTTTAGATATTCACATTTATATTTGATTGAGAAATCAGACAAACTAATATCGTTGAAAAACATGATTTAATCATATCCAAGGAATTATCAATTATGATAATAAATTATCATTGAGTTTATAATTTATAAGTTTTTAATTGCATAGTTCATATCATTTATTGTTTGGAGAGAATACTTTTCAAAATAAAAATAAAAAAAGTTTTTGTTAACAGGGAGGCACAAGTTAAGGAAGCTTAAAGTCATTAAGTGTATTCTAATAATAAAATATTTATGTAATTTTCCTAATGGGTTTAAATTTGTGTGTTAAAAAAAAAAA
>QAOA01001545.1:23958-39237 GCA_003255065.1 Cercis canadensis
TTTTTTTTTTAATTTGTAAAGATAAATATATACTAATAAAGAACACTGTAGAATTGGCCTATACAAATATATCCTATTGATTAACATGCTAATGGAGGTGCTTGATGAACTAAGCCACACAGCTTGAGCTCAATTGCGTTCTGTAAAGAGATGAAAGGTTGGTTCTGCAACAAACACAAGCTTTCCTCACCTACTTGCCCTAATAGAGCGACCATTCTTCAACTTGATGAAAATTCCCTTTTACTAGCACAGCTTTACCTTCTAGTATGCTTTTCCAAGCTAAAGAACCTTGCGTGGACAGTCCTTTGCATGGAGAAAAGCTTAGAGTTTGTAAAAGAGAGTTTCTGAGTTCATTCAAAAGCTTTGCAAGCTTGTTCAGCTAGAGCATGGCCAGGTTAAAACATTCTATGCTTATGCATTTGCAGCACATATGCACTATCTTACTCTTACAGCTACACATCTTTTCTATGCCTACACATATAACTATATATCAATTTAACTAAATTTATTTAAACTTTTATAACATCCACGCAAGCTCTATATATAAACATTTTTTATGGCTTAAATTCTCTTACACCTCTACACCTAAATGTGCATGCATCGTTCCTCTTGTATGAGATACACGGCTCATTACAAATCATTTCTCTCTCCTCTCTTTTCTTTTCAAGTTTCCACACTTGAGTTATTTTCCTAATTTTATTCCAAAAGTAAAAACCACTCAAAACTCTCACTAAATCTATACTTTAAGATTTAAATGAATAATGAGAAAATAAAAGATCAGATTGACATGCATGTATGTATTCAGTATCGCCAAGGCAATACTACTATATTATACTTTGCAAAATATTTTAACTGTCTTTTTTCATTTTGTTTTGATACAGCTATGATTACAGATTCACACACAGAACTAGTAAAACAAGAGAATGACTTTAACTAATACTACTGCCATTTGGTAACCTGTCTTATTTCTATAGTTACATACGGTAATAATCCCATTACATATTTCCTAATCTTTATTACCTCTTGACCCACCTAAAACTTCAAGGTTGATTTTGGGTAACTCTTGACCAACTTGAGAGGAGCTTTCCAATTAGCTCCTTGTGAAGCCACCTAATGATTCTAATCTAATCACCTGCTAAATTTGAACAGCCTAAATAAACCAGCTTAAGTCAAGGTGAGCCACTAATTTTGGCAAATGTCAAATTCAGATTTCAGTCTTTTCAGGGTTATCACTCGTATCAGGCTTATCTAAATTGTGGCTTGAATTGGTCTACATTAGCCAACAAATTCAAATAATAGGGTCATTTATTTTTTGAATCTGCTAAATCTGAATAGAAGAATTATAGACAAACGACATTGATAGCTGAAGATAGCATAAACTGTGTTGAAATTGTGGTTGAGGAATTTGGTCCTTCAAATTTAGCCTCCTTCAATTTCACTGTCATGCTGCCATCACTGACTAGACATAGTAGTCTCTTGCACGGTTCTTTCACACCAAAATTTATTTCTCAGGTGCATCACAATCAAGTGCCTTACACACAGTAATAAACAACTAAAATATTTTTTGATACTAATGTTATTCTATTTATAATATATATGTATATAATTATGTGTAAAATATATCATGTTTAAACACAAACAAAATACCAAACAATTTATAGCCAAATGATGCTGAGCACAATCTCAAAGCTTATGCATTTCGTATTCAAACCTAAAATCATACCTAAAAATACTAAAAAATACAAACAAAATAACCATATAATGCTAAGAGGCATTTTGTTCATTTTCAAGGGCATAATAATTTCATTTTCTCGCAAAAAAGAACGCTTATTTATAAACCAAGCAGGATAATTGACAAAAAAGAAATCAGATTTACTATTTTAATGCTGCAAAAAAAAAAAAAAAAAACAAGCAAAATATGATCATATATTGATAATGAAACCTTTTTAAGGAACAAGCACTGTGATTATTGATAAACTTCAATATCACAGTTATATAATTTACAGCACATCTCATGTCAAAGATGATTAGCTGAAGCAGACTGTTAAATATGGATGGGAAAAGGGAACATTTTATTATGATGTTTCTCCTATATTTATTATACCAAGAGATCATACAACAGTAGCTGGGTAGAGGCTTGACCTGTGCACCAGCACTTACATCTACATAGATTTACAAAAATGTAGAAGTGAAGAAGTAAACAAAAAAACAAGGTAGTAATTTGACATATGGGCGCCATCACCCCTCATCCCTCTGTACAAGACCCTTGGCAGATAGATGGGAAATCTGCTGGTTTCAGCCAACTATCCGGGTAGTGAAGTTCTAGAAGCAAGTAATTGAAATTCAAGAAAGCAATATGCCAAAGAGATGATGACAACGTATATAAAACTGTTCGAGCAGCCACCATCCTCTTCTTGTTGGAAGTCTACACTAAGAGAAAAGCTTTAGTTGGAAGCCTCACATGATGGTAATTGGGATGTTCTCATTGTTACCGTTAAGATGTATTTGTTTTTGCACAGCCTTAACAGCAGCTACTCTAGCTGCATTGGCTGCTCTATTAGCCGCTGCTACTGCTCGGTTTACCCTTTCATCTACCTTAGCCACATCATAGGCTTTCTCTGCTGCTCGTCTCGCTTCCTGTTTGTGAAACACAGAAACACAATCAATTACGGAAGCTTATAATGCTGCAAACTAACTCACTACCGTTTATTATGCTTCTTCGTATCTTCTTGCTTCTACAAAGTTTGGCTAATTTGAAACTTCAGGAAAAAAATGTCCAAATTCTGTTCTCAACTTTCAGTGTCCCTATTTTCTTCCTTTAATCCTTAAGTGACAGATTCTCATGTACAGATGTATGCAATGAGTAGGAGCAGTGATAAGAGACCAACATTAAACTTATACTTTTAATTAAACCAAATGTCAAGAGCAACAGATTATAACCAACTCAACCCCCCAAAAAGAGAAACAAGAAAAGGTTAAATATAACTAGAGTAGTAATTTAAAACTAATATTCTTGTAGTAACAGTTAAAAAGAGAGTAAATAGGATAACTTAATCTGAATGTGCACCAACTCAAAACATCAAAAGGCATGCAAATGAACCACAAATCAGGTCACAAGAATGCTGTGGAATCCAAATTACATAAAATATGGAGATCATCCACTCATTGCTACAACAAACTCACAGCAACAAGCAAAGACAAACATCTAGATTGATGAATCTATGCCACTCTGTACACATTAAAAAAGGAAGCATTCCAAAACATTTTCAATCTTTTCCTTTAATTACAACTGGGAAAGAAACATTTAACAAAGAAGTAAGGTATTTAAAACATAAACAAAAGAATGTACCTGCACTGCATTGAGTACTTTGGAATGATAGACACCAACAGGAGACACAGGATATGTGGAGTTCTGTGTACTTGGAATGTCAAGAACTCCATTTTGCCAGTGACCAGATTGGGTTTCCCCATTTCTAAATGTATACATTCCAAGCCCTTGCCTTCTGCCCTCATGCCAGGCTCCTTCATACCGATGTCCATTTGCAAAACGATATACCCCAAATCCATGCATTTTGTCAGCAAAGTATTCACCAGCATATGTATCCCCATTTCTAATAAAAGAAAAGGAGTTAGTTCCAAGAAATATATTAGATGTATACTTTTTCCTGTGACCAAAGATGAGGCAGGCAGAAAACTCCATAAACAATTCCATTCAACAATAAGACACTAATGGCCCTAAGAGAGAAGTTAGCCCACATTTGTTAAAAATCAGAATGACGCATTCATGTATAACATGATGGAATATAGATTTTTACTAAAAACATATCCAGAATCAAACTCACTGATATTTACCACACCTAGTGTAGGCAGTCAAATTTTACAAGGAAAAGTAGTTCATATAAGGCAACCTTGTGGAGAAGCTTTTTCTGCAGTTGTAGAGGTGTCTAGGCTTTCTGTTCACTTAAGGATGGGCTAGATAGAGTGCAATCAAACAATGATAATGACAGTGTTCACATGATTTAAGATACAGACTCCAACCAAAGGACTGAATAAGACTTTTCTTTTGCAGGTACTAAAGTGAGTGGGTTATGATGTGATGATGATATTGATAATTTCTGAAGTACACAAAGGCTTGCTTCTGGACAAATTACAAGCTGAATATGAACAACAGAACTTTTTAATCAGGGCATGAGGATGATGGGTACAATGAGAATATTAGTTTAGCATTTGGGATACTGGAGGGGGCAATATTAATCCATCAGGAGCTCCTTTTGATAATGTTGATTCTAAGAAAGGGATTCTCCCTTCTCAAGACGCCACAAAGTTGACACATCTTGATCCAAGTGAAAAGATCCCAGAGTAAGAAGTCATATCTGTTGCACCATTAGGTAATGCAATTGATAAATGAGAACCACAATTTCAGTCTCTGGGTTTAATGTTGGTTAGTCCCTTAGGTAAAGATGTTAGGGTGGATTCTCTCCAAAGAAAAAGGTGAAAAGGGACATTCAAAGAGCAGCCACTATGGCAAATCATGGGGGAATCAAGGAAACAGACGAAAACAATAATTCTTTATCATCTTGCAAGTTTTGAAGTTGGATTTTGATTAGAAGGTGGGTGTGTGTGATTGTGTGTATAACCTATTTGAGTTTCTCCAACAGGATCTGTACATGTGCAGACATCTCTGAATTTTGTGCTCTTGTAATTCTCTTTTTTCTCTCTAGGCATCTAACCGTTCTATGCTACTTATACTGTCCATAAGTATTAGAGATACTAAAGCAACAATTAATATAGGCATATGATCAGCATACATGTACTAAATCCTGCATTATCTCAAGGCTTGGTTATCTAATACTAAACTCATACCATACGATAACAACACTGCAAACTAAAAGATGATCCAAAACCAAAGGCAACCAATGCATGCTCAAGTACCTATCTACCAAGTGCTAACTCAAAATGGTCGAAGCTCAAATGGTAAACAGTTCTATATCAAGTTAGAAGAATCAGAAGGATACTAAATTCTTAATTATTTAGAATAACTCCTATACTTCATGATAAAAAATCCATGTAATTCCTTTACAAATTTACCTGAAGTGGTAGTGTCCAAGCCCATGCTTCACGCCCCATTTGAATTCCCCAACATATCGACTCCCATCCTCGCAAGTATGAACTCCACAGCCATGACTCTGCCCATTCGACCATTCTCCAGCATAGACATCACCAGTATAAAACCTATACACACCAAAACCATGCCTGAGACCTTGCATATACTGCCCACGATAGCGACTCCCCCTTGCCCATGTCTCTACTCCATATCCATCATATTTTCCATCAACCCAATCCCCCTCATACCTCCCACTCATATTATAGTAATACACCCCACTTCCTGAACACTTGCCCTTATGAAACTCCCCCTCGTAAACGTCACCGTTGCTGTACACCTGAACCCAGCAACCCGAAGTTACCCTCTTCTCCGATTTCGGCCTCGACCCAATTGTCCAAAACACCGGCAAAGGTGATCTAGATATGCCCGAAGACGATTTAAGCTTTATTGGGAACGAACGCGCGAGAAAGAGACGAATAGAGGGTAGACGAGGAAGCGCAAGATTGAGCGAGAACAATAGCGCAGCAGAGAAGGCAAAAGCTGAAAGAAAATCAAGGATAAACGAGTGACTCGGGTGGGAGACCAAGAAGTAAAAGAAGGGAAGCGACAACAACAAAACGACCCGTAGATGAACACGGAGGCGGCGAATGTGTTTAAGATGGCGGAGGAGTCGGAAAGCAGCGCTTTTCGTGGCGATTGAGATGGAGAAGAAGGTGGTGTTTTGGGACTTGAATTGAGGGGTATTGGGGAATTGGTACAAGGTGGGTGATTTGGAAAGCGACGAATCGGTCTGGGTCAAAAGGGGTCGTTTGTAAGGTGCAGTTGAAGATTGGGGAGATACTATATCATACTCGGGAGGATTGTGGGTTAGAATTGGAGGGGTTGTGAAAGATGGGAATTGAGCAAAAAGTTGCTGGTTTTGATAAGATTGATGATGGGAAGAAGGATGTTTCTGATGAATTGAAGAATGGTACACAAGTGGGGGTGTTGGATTGAAATCGGAAGAGACGCCGCTGCTTTCTTTTCCGATCTGAACTTCAGATTTCTTCTGATGCATTACATAAGGAAATGACTCGAGTCTCTTGTCTTGCTTTTATTTCTATCTCTGTCTCTGCAACTGCAATTCGTGTTTGTCTCTCATCCAAATTTCTCTCCGTTGGGTTTGAATTTTCGGTCACTTTCTCGCGGAACTTTCCTCCACTTTCTATTTCTGCCAATCAGAGTGAGTCTCTGGGAATTTATGGGTTTAGCGTTTCTCTCTCGGGTCGCCGAGAGTTTATGGTAATGAATGAAGAAAGACCAATTTGAAAACAGAGGTGACGGGTGTGAGAAAGAGTAACCGGCCTCAGCCCACGCCTTGAACAGGGATTATTCAATAAATTAATACTACTATTGGATTGAAATATATTATTAAAATAACGTACCTTGGTACTGTTGTCGTTAACTACAAGGTACCATTTGCTTTTCTTTTTTTGTTTAACTTATGAATACTTTCTTTTACATTGCACCACTACCACCAAGAAAGAGGAAATTTTTTTTATAACAATTTAGGGCAATAAGCAATGTCTAGTTGAGGCTTGACAATTTCCTCTGTTGATAAAAGAATAAATTTACATTTACATTTTTAAAAAATTTAAAATTTAATAAAATAATTCTTAAAAAATATTAACTACAAAATAATCATTAAAAAAATTAATATACGTTACAAAATAATTTAATATTTATTAAATTTTGAATTTTTTAAGAATTATTTTATTATTCATATAAATTTTTTTGAATATTATTTTATAGTTAATGTTCTTTTAAATATTATTTTATTAAATTTTTAATCTTTCAAGAATGTAAATATAAGTTTACTTTAAAATAAATAAGAAAAGTTTTAATACATCCATAAGTGATTAAAGATTTGGATCAATAACAAAGGTTAGAGAAATCAACATAAGAAATTAGATTGAATGTTGTTTGCTTCTATAAAAGGATAAAACTTGTTGTGCTATACATATTCTGAGTATAATGCGTTATAATATATAATTATCTCTACAATTTTATAATCACATTTTGTTTTGACTATTAATGACATAATAATGTTCAACATTCTTACATAAATTATCTATATAATTTTATAATTCGATACATTTATATTTTTACATAAGTTACAAATTTAAAATATGTTTTAAAAGAATTTATCTAATTATTTCAAGCAAATCAGCATTCAAATATGAATGTTCTCATAAAATATTTTTAGGCTTAGCAGAATATTTTTAAAAATCAAATATATTATTTAAAGCTTCAGACCTTTTCTCTTTTAAAGTATTTAATTTTTTTTATATATATATTAAAAATATATAATCAGAAATAAATAATATATTATACTAATACTTTTTTTTTTATCTTGACTAAATTTTCTTTTACAAATTTGACTAAATTTATTTAATTTTTTTAAAAGCTTATGTTTTTATCTATGAAAAAAAGTATACAATTTTTGTAATATTTAAACTATATAATAATTTTAATTTTCTTATTTTATGCAAATGTATAATCGGATTCCTTTATTTTAATTTCTAACAGTCTTTCACTTATAGACAGGATTAATTGCTGTGACATTGAAAAATATTTTCTTTATAATTAACCATTAATTTTTCAACAAATTAAACCAAATTTACAATTAAATAAAATGAGGGGAAAAGAAAAAGCTAGGGTAATAGAACGGAGGGTGGAGAGAAAGAGAACGATAGAGAGGAAGAACTGAGGGTAGAGTGAAAGAGTATCAAATAGCTAGAGCAGAGGAATAGAAACAAAGAGACCTAAGTAGAGAGAAAGGGAGCAGATCGAGAAAAACGAATTGAAATTTCAGATTTAGTGTATCGGTAATCCTCTGTCTTGTTTACGATTCTGAATCTGTGCTAAGTAAAGGCAAAAAACATGCTTTATTTCTTGTGAGTGGTATTTGAGGAACAGCTTGGGTGCTATGGCGTTGGTGGCGGCAACTTTTTTATTGAAAATTATTTCATGTTGTGGCACATCCTTATACATAGATCCGCCACTGTTTGATTTCGTATGGCCGCAAAGTGAAACATTTCATATTTAATAAGCTTTGACTATGGCATTTCAGAGGGAAGAATAAAACTAGTTGTTGATGGTTCGTGGACATGGATAAGTTGTTAGAATTCGGAAGGAAAGCCTTATTTTATGTGCGGGTCCTTTCTGGATATGAAGAGCGAAGAATACGATCTTTCAGGCTGCAGCTTGAGAAACATGTCCAACAGGTCTTACATTCTCTCTTATCTGAAAATTTGTATATTGTTTTTTGTTTTGTTTTGTTTTGTTTTGTTTTTTTTTTTTTTTTTTCTGAGGGGAGAAAATTAGTATATTGTTGAGTAGTAGGAGTGAGTTTGTGCTTGGCCAAGAGAAGATGAAATTATGAGTTCATGAAGAACAAAAAGGGTGATAATTGGTTCTGTTAATTCTGACAGTCATCAGAACTCAAAAGGCAAATCTTATTCTAGATATATACCAAGCAAAGGTGCCCAGTGGTTCAAATTCTTCATTTTTATGTTAAACATAACTAATAAAAGCATGTTCATGTTGATCCTATAGGCTAAAACTGACTATGTAGCAAATTGAGTAGAAGAAGAAGCAGCAGCTTTCATCTTGGGCTAAATGATAATATCACAACCTTATAATGTAGGTGTAGACAATATAATGGAGATGTTATGTTATAGTCTTTTTCTTCTTCCTTGTTGCTAAGCTCCTTTTCGCAACAGAGTAGAGCGAATTTAACCTTCTTTTTATCATTTTGTCCATAATATGACGATAAAAATGGCTTTTTCCTTGTATATGGATATGGCCTACTGCTTGGGCACAAAGTATTTCCAATTTTCAATGTCTTCTTTCTTCCCATTCTGATGTGTATGGCATCCCCCTGCAAAAGGCACAAGCAAGGAAGGCAGCCGTCAGTAAAGTCCCAGAGCAGATTATTTTATCAGAGGTTCGTCGTATGGTTGAAGAGATGCAATCTTTAAACAAGCAGTTGGAAAAAACAGTAAGTTTCATCTTCTTAAAAATTGTAGATTTTGGAAACCTTAGCATGCTTCAATGTTTCTTAGGGAATTTCCTCTGTTATACACAATCATCATCTTTTGTTTATGAATGAAGTGTTCTTGTTTGCCTATGATTGGTACAGTGTCTTCTTGAAAAAATAGAAAGTTAGCTTTTTAAAAGAAAAATTATAGTATGTAGTTATGCATTTCAGAAGTTCTCATGTGGGTTTTACATTTTACTGCTCTATTATATAAGTACTTACATTCACTTATGAAATGTAGGGTCACCCTGGTCATTTTTTGACTTTTGTATGGAATATGTGCGATTATGTTTGGTTTCTTTGTGTCAATCTGTCCTGTGATTCTTTGATTTGGGCACTTAATTTGTTGCGTGACAAGACCCTAATTTCGTGCAGGAGGCAGATATTGAAGAATACTTCAAGCCCATTGACAAGGAAGCTGAATTTATAATGAAAATGCAGCTTGATGGGGAGGAGAAAACAATGAAGCAAATGATGAAGGCAATGCAGCAACAAGCTTTGCTTGAGAAAGCTGAAGCAGAAAGAGTTGCAAGTAGGCATAAAATAGATGAGTCCCAAAGCAGTCACAATGAAGCATCCACAACCAACCCTAAGGAAGCTGAGATTATAACGAAAATGCAGCTTGAAGGGGAAGAGAAAACAATGAAGGAGATGATGAAATCAATGCAGCAACAAGCTTTGCTTGGGATATATGAAGCAAAGAAAACTGCAGGTGAGCATAAAATTGATGAGTCCCAACCCAATCAGAACCCAGTATCCACAACCACCCCTTGGAAGCTGTGATAAGATAGTTTTGGTGAGTGTATTTTGGAATTGTAAAATTCGTTTCGGCTTGGCTGTGGAAAATTGAAATTTTCTAAGATTTAGCATGATGATATATTCATCCTTGGTCAATTGAATAACCAAGGAAACATTAGGGCAGATTTATATTTGATGTGTATTACTCCTTTCATACAATAAAAATCTGTAGTAGTGCCACTCATTTCGGGGCATTTAAGTATCCTTGGGATTGCACGAAGACGCACTTGGATGCTTATGTGGATTGCTCATAACTTTTGAAGCCTTGTGGCCTAAATGGGGATTTAGTTTTGTACATTTCAAGCACTTTAAGTTAGGTTTAGCTAAGGTGTTTGAAGGGCCACAGAGAGTGAGAAATGTTGGGATGAAGGAGAGCTCTGGAGATTGCAATTAGGTGGAAAATAAACCTGAATGGAAACAGAAATAAATGCTCTGTTATTTCTTTATTACAGTTTATAAGATTAGCAGTGTCCATTCTGCAGGAGTTAAATTCGGTCTTAGACTGAAACAGTGATTACTAATTACGTCTTCCGGTACCCATTTCACGGTGGTTTTAGCAATGTTAGAATTTAATCTCCTGGTGCACCTCATGAAACTTTGCATTAAGTTTTCAATTAAGATTTACCATATTTAAATTATCTCGTCGATTTTACAATGAAATTGTTGTGGTTCTTTTTGAAATTTACCGAAATCATATACTTTTTTTCATTTCTAGACCAAAAGCTTGCCCTGAGAGAAGACATTGCAGTATTCTTCTAAGAATCCCAATATTATTGTTAACAAGGTTCAAATTGAACTCCATGATGCAACAAACAAGCATTTACGTTCTTGGAAGCTAAATTAAGAATTAAGGCTGAAAGCAGCACGGAGTAGAATATATTAGTATTACTAACAGAAACTCAATATGTATCGGCATGTGAAATGTGCACCCTTAAAATTATTCAGAGAAAAATTTAATTCTAGTGCACAAAAACTGATTCGAGAATGTTTTTATTGTTAAAACTATAGAAGCCCATTATGCATATTCGTTGACAAATTTCTTATCATAACTCTGAGTAACTCCATATGATCCTGGTGAACTCTATAAGCTTGCCTTCCTATGGTACAATCCGCAAAAGCTCAGGAAGATTTCATGAGTAGAAGGAACGATTCTTATTACGTTCCAATAGAGCTTCCCTCTGTCAAAACAAGAAGAAAGAATTATCCAACTAGCCTGATTAATACCAGGATGGATCCACAGAAATTAGATTCCTATTATGTTCCAATCTGCTACTTTAAAATAATTATAATTACCAAATAAAGTTATAAACAGTTATTTGAATTCAGAGAATACTTTTTTAAATGATAAAGCCTCCTTATTGTACTAGATTTAGTGTGGCTTCTAAGAAATTAAAGTATGATTACATTTTTATGATGTTTCTATTGGTGAAGATTTGCGGATGACCATGACCAAGGGATACAAGAGACTAGAGTCCTTTCGCTTGCAACAATTTTTTTGTTTTTGTTTTATATTTGGATTTAACTTTAAATCCCAAAACAGTGGATAATTTATAGAAGAAATATATAATTCAAATCACATTGAGTGTGAACGAGATAAAATTTGCTAAAATATACAATTTTTGTATATTTATAGTCATAATAACATCTAAATTTAACTAAACTCATAGAAACTCTAACTAGACCTACACTAAGTATACTTAAACTTTTATCGTACAAATGAACTTACCTTAACTCTAACTAAGTGCACTTAAACTTTTATTGTACAACTACATTTTGTGTATCTATATACTTAGCTGTGCCAACATTGTTTCCTTTAACTGAAAGCAAGAAAGATTAAAAAAGAAGAAGAAAATTAAGCAGGTGAAAATGTTTAAATAGTGTTATTTGCATACTTATAAATGCCTATCTTCTCTACACCAACACAAATGACAANTAAAATTTGCTAAAATATACAATTTTTGTATATTTATAGTCATAATAACATCTAAATTTAACTAAACTCATAGAAACTCTAACTAGACCTACACTAAGTATACTTAAACTTTTATCGTACAAATGAACTTACCTTAACTCTAACTAAGTGCACTTAAACTTTTATTGTACAACTACATTTTGTGTATCTATATACTTAGCTGTGCCAACATTGTTTCCTTTAACTGAAAGCAAGAAAGATTAAAAAAAAAGAAGAAAATTAAGCAGGTGAAAATGTTTAAATAGTGTTATTTGCATACTTATAAATGCCTATCTTCTCTACACCAACACAAATGACAACATTATGAATTTAAGTAGAATCACTTTAGATTTTTCTGTAAAATCCTCTAATTTTAGCTATTCTCTGCACCTTTTTTTTTTGGGTACCAAAAGATAGGAATTTCATTAATAGTAATGAAAGGATATAAGTTGGCCTACACCTAGTGTCCAAACATAATTTCTCAAAATATTTTGCTAGTTTAGCATTGAGTTTAATGAGATCCACTACACAAACATGCTCTCTAGTACAAGTACGTAATAATTAACTTTTTTCCTTCTTAATTCAAATGCGTTTTCTAATTACTGTTCAAATTTTGATTGAGATTAGAATGTTCCTGTGTCCTACGTGGTCTACCTTTTCTTTCCACTTTTTGCCTCCATGACAGCTCAAATTAAAGCGATCTCCTATATCTTTTGTTACCCGCAAAAAGCTCATAAAAAATTTGCCACTTTTTTCTCTTTTCCTTTCCTTTCTTTTTCTTCCCGTTTCCTTCTCTTTCAAGTCCTCTCTCACCAGTCACCCCTCTTTAGTCTCCATCACCATATATAAGCAAAATGGTTCCGAACCTTAGGTTCTTAAAGAATTTCATATATTTCTTCAAGAAATTTGGGTTTTGAAGCAGAAAAGAAGCAGAGTGAGAAGCAGAAAAAATGACTGCAAGGGGACCTCCTCCAACCAATCCTACAAGGTTCATCAAATGTGTGACTGTTGGGGATGGTGCAGTTGGCAAAACTTGCCTTCTCATCTCCTATACCAGCAACACCTTCCCTACTGTATGAAATTTCCTATTTTTCTTTCCCTTTTCCTGCTTTTCTGGTTTTTTCTGCACTTAATTTCTTCTGGGTTTTGTTTGGTGACTCTTTTTCTTTAATGGTCAGGATTATGTTCCTACTGTTTTTGACAATTTCAGTGCCAATGTTTTGGTTGATGGGAAAACTGTGAATTTGGGTCTCTGGGATACTGCTGGTAATTCTCTCTCTCTCTCACTTTAAAGTCTCCATCATGTTTAACTATGCTTTTGCTCAAAGTTTTAATTTTGACATGCTGTCTCTTCATAATTGTCAAAATCTGGGTGAGAGTATACTGAATTTCTCAAAAAGTTCCAATTTTGGCATCCTGTTTCTGCATAATGGTCAACTTTGGTTTTGCTCAAAGTTCTAAGTTTGGTATTCTGTCTCCTCATAATTGTCACGTTTGTAGATTGCTACCATTGTACTGAACTAAGCAATCTTTGATCTAAGATATCTGGTACAATTTTGCCAGTGTACTAAATTGCTATTTGTGTGTTTCAAGGCGTAGTGTTTTAGATTATGCTTTAACATCACTTCAAGTATGGAATTTTCACATGTTGTGCAAATTATTTGCAAGATCAATTCATACTTATGCAAATAGTTTATCTTATCACTATACATAATGGGTAAGGTAAGCAAAAGTTGAAAGGTTCTTTGAAATTCTTTCCTTTTTCTTTTTCTTGATAAATTATCCAGGGCAAGAAGATTATAACAGGTTGAGGCCTCTAAGCTATAGAGGAGCTGATGTATTTCTTCTTGCTTTCTCCCTCATAAGTAGGCCTAGCTATGAGAACATAAAAAAGAAGGTAAGCTTCTTTTCTGATTCTCTTTATATAAAGTTTCTCTCAAGATTCCCTTTCAATTAAGTTGTTTAACAGAAAGTATATACTAACCAGATTCTTTCCTATGCCATGCTTATGCTTCTTTGCATTATTTTTCATGTTGAAGTGGGTTCCAGAGCTAAGGCATTATGCCCCCTCAGTGCCCATTATACTTGTGGGGACCAAACTAGGTCTGCATTTCTCCTCTGCCAATTTTTTTCTAAATTGCTATTTTGATTTTTTAAAATCATGTGAATTATTGATTATATTCCATGGAAGAACCAAAAGTGAAGTGTCATAAACTTGCGTTTCAAGATTTACCAATTTATTCTTTTCTCTACGTGTGTTAATTTTTGTTTGTTTTCTTTTCTATCAATTAACTGGGAGTTGCTTTTTGATTATAGACCTGAGAGATGATCAGCAGTTCCTCTTGGATTATCCTGGGGTGTGTACCATCACCACGAAACAAGTAGGCTTCCAAATTACTGCAATTAAAATCTTTTTGTTCTTTCTAGTACTTTTCCTTTCATTCAAAATGTATTTAAGCATTTTGCTGTTGTCTATCAATGTCAACCTAAATGGATGTTAAGGAGGAAAATGATAAGAGAGATTGGAATGTATCCATCTTGTTTGAAAAAAACACAGCTACTAAGTGTTGTTATCAAAATGATATTCCATTGAGCTCATGGATGAACATTTAATAACTGAAACATAGTTACCAAGTTCACTACACCTGCTGGAACTACATTTTGGGTCAGCGTTCCAGTTCATGGTACGGGATCAAAATTTGTGGTTCACATATAAATATGTATGTGTAACCTATGTATGGCATTTGCATTCCGGTACCACATACCAAAGTGACCTGCAAAGTTGGTAACTGCGAACTGAAGCTCAGGAGCACCCTGACTTTCTTACCATGTTGTCAGGCACATATGATTTCCTCCTTGTCATTTTCTGTTGTGTTATGATTCTTAGTAAACTGAGAATCACTCATTTGCATTGTTAATTTCATTCCAAATAAACTTTCTGAGGATGTCTCATTCTTCCTTCTCTTAATTAACAGGGAGAAGAATTGAAGAAACATATTGGAGCAGTTGCATACATAGAGTGCAGCTCCAAAACACAGCAGGTAAGTTACATTTGCAAGTGTTGTAACACTGATGGATGCTAGTGCTGTTGTTGTTGTTGTTTTTTTTTTTTTTTTTTTTTCCAATTTTTCTTGGACTTGCCCTAATCAAGGTGCTGGTATTTGGCAAAATAATACTGCAGTTACTTGTAGTTTCTTCTCAGTTGGTTCCTGTTACTGCCAGCTGAAACCTTCATTTCTTCTTAATCTTTGAAACTGCAGAACGTGAAAGCTGTCTTTGATGCTGCTATCAAGTTTGTTCTACAGCCTGCAAATTCCAAGAAGCAAAAGAGGAAACAGAAGACTT
>QAOA01001550.1:0-10863 GCA_003255065.1 Cercis canadensis
CCTAAAACTTTGGAATCTTGTCATCCAAGATATTTGAATCTTGTCGGGACAACATCCTATGAAATAAAGATATGCCTCAAGAACATCATTAATAGCATGCTGAATTCCTCAGTTCCACAAAGCAGTCACAAAAATTATGGGATTCAGTTGTTATACTAACTTGATAAATGCTTTGCTCTTACTCTCTAGCATCTGTTTCGATTTGAACTCAGCCAAGTCCAGCCTTACATCAGGCCAATTCATCAGAGATCCTGAAACAATAAGCTCAAATGACAGTGCATTCAGACTAGGATTCTTCAGCCCCGTAAATACAACAAATCGCTACGTAGGAATCTGGTATCTCAATGAATCCAATGTCATCTGGGTAGCTAACAGATTTCAACCAGTCATGGATTCTTCAGGGATTTTCACCATTTCTGAAGATGGCAATCTTGTGGTATTAAATGGACAGAAACAGGTTGTTTGGTCATCAAATGTGTCAAGTGCAGCATCCAATTCAACTGCCCAACTTTTAGATTCTGGAAATCTCATTCTGCTAGATGACACCACAGGAGAAACTGTATGGGAGAGTTTCCAACACCCCACAGATACAATAGTGCCAAAGATGAAACTCAGTAGCAACAGAATAACAGGTAAGAAGATGAGGGGTGCATCATGGAAAAGCCTTTCTGATCCATCCACTGGATACTATAGTGTTACTATTGAACGACTCAATGCTCCAGAAGCAATTTTCTGGGTTAATGAAACTCACCCATATTGGAGGACTGGTCCATGGAATGGCCGGGTCTTTATCGGGTTACCCGCCTTGTCAACTAGGTATCTATATGGATGAAGTGTAGGAAATGAAGAAGATGGAAGTGTTTATCTAGTATACAATTTTCCAAATGACTCTTCCTTTCGAACCTTGGGCTTAGATCCACAAGGCAAGATTAAAATGACAGGGTGGAGTAAGAGAAAGGAAATTTCGAGGCAGACATTAGTAGGCACAAGTTGTGATCTTTATGGGGTATGTGGAGCATTTGGAAGCTGCAATTGGCAGAGCTCACCAATCTGCAGCTGTTTGAATGGGTATGAACCTAGGAACTTAGAGGAATGGAATAGGCAAAATTGGACTAGTGGGTGTGTTCGGAAGGAAGCTCTGCAGTGTGAGAGGTTGAAAAATGGGAGTGAAGTTGGGGATCAAGATGGGTTTTTGAAACTTGAGATGATGAAAGTGCCAGATTTTACAGAGAGGTCAGGTGCTATGGAAGATGAATGCGGAACACAGTGCTTGGAGAATTGCTCTTGTGTGGCATATGCATATGAACCTGGCATTGGCTGCCTGTATTGGACTAGAGACTTAATTGACATACAAAGATTCTCAAGGGGAGGAGTTGATCTATACATTCGTGTGGTCCATTCAGAACTTGGTAATCTTTTTGTTCTCTGAGCAATATTTAGTAACTAATTTTTCAACTTACTGTCATTAGCTTAGTCAGGAATATCAAAGTTCTTTAACTTTTATTCTGAAAATGCAGAAAAACACGAAGATAAAAAGAGAATCAAGAGAGTAATTATTGCAGTTACAGTGACAATAGGAACAATTACCTTAGCCGCCACTGCATATCTCTCATGGAAATGTACTGCTAAACAAACAGGTAAACAAGCTATATTGCATTTTCTTGTGGGCAGTCTTATCCAGTTTAAGAGACTTTAAAGTTGAAGTAAAATAATAATTCTATTTAATAAAAGAAGTGGCAATTGCTCCTCACAGGGAGCAGAACTAAAAGAATGATTGAGGACAAGACACAAGTTAAACTGGAAGAGGTGCCGCTATCTTCTTTTGAAAAGCTTGTAATTGCCACAAACAATTTTCACTCAAATAATATGCTTGGGCAGGGCGGTTTTGGTGCAGTATACAGGGTAATTTTTTCTAACCACACTTTTTATCTCGTCTTTGATGTCTTATACATGAAGAAAATTGCTAATTTCAGTAATTTTCTTCCAGGGAAAATTGCAAGATGGACAGGAAATAGCAGTTAAAAGGCTCTCAAAAGCATCCGGACAGGGGCTAGAAGAGTTTATGAATGAGGTGGTGGTGATTTCTAAGCTTCAACATCGCAATCTTGTAAGACTTCTTGGCTGCTGCGTTGAAAGAGAGGAAAAGATGTTGATTTATGAGTACATGCCAAATAAAAGTTTGGATGCATTTCTCTTTGGTACATTTATGTTGATGCCATCTTTTCTATTTTTTTTTTAATTCACTTTCAAAACACCGAGTTTTCTTAGGTTAAAAGGAAATTATTTGGTGTCATTTTAATTCCTTGAAACAATATTTTGGTTTCTGAAATGAGGATGCTTGTTCTTTCCATATTAGATTCATAATAATCTAATTTTATGCTCAATTTGTTTTTTCAATAGACCCACTACAAAGGAAATTTTTAGATTGGAGAAAACGCTATGATATAATTGAAGGAATAGCTCGAGGTTTACTTTACCTTCATAGAGATTCTAGGTTAAGAATTATCCATAGAGATCTTAAGACAAGTAACATCTTGCTAGACGGGCAAATGAATCCAAAAATATCAGACTTTGGTTTAGCAAGAATTTTCAGAGATAATGAAGATCAAGATAATACTAGAAGGATCATGGGAACATAGTAAGTATGCCTTCTTAACTGTATATGATTATAGTGGTATGTTGAATGCTTTGAGAATTAATTTTGTTATGCCGTCTAAATGCAGTGGGTATATGCCCCCTGAATATGTAATGAAAGGATTGTTTTCAGAGAAATCAGACATCTACAGCTTTGGTGTTTTGTTACTAGAGATTGTTAGTGGAAAAAGAAGCACTAACTTCTATGACAATGAGGAAGCTCTCGGCCTTATAGGATTTGTAAGTTTCTCTAACTTATGACCTTGTTAGTTTCAAAGACTCTCATTACATTCTTGTGATACAAGTTAACTTACTTTCAAGTTTGGTGATGCTTTTATATACTATAGGCATGGAAATTATGGAATGAAGATAACATTATATCTTTAATTGATCAAGAGATAGCTCAACCATGCTATGAGAATCATATTTTAAGGTGCATACATATAGGACTTCTGTGTGTGCAAGAAGTTGCAAGAGAAAGACCAACTATGACCGCCATAGTTTCAATGCTTAACAGTGAAATTGTGAATCTTCCTCATCCAAAGCAAAATTTATGGAGTGAAGAGCCCCCTCTTGAACCACACTCAATCAACAATGTAACTGTTACTGATATGCAAGGCAGATAGCAATGAGGCCACTATGCAAGTGTTAAAAATGCTGCATTCTACATACTGAATATCTTGAACCGATATCTCTCTAGATGTGTTTTTGTGATATTATGTATTTCCATCATTTACATTCAATTATGGCCATATGAGCATGGAAAACAAGAAAGAAAAATCATGTAGCTATGAGATTTGTTGAGCAGTAGATAACGAAGACCCTGACCTGTTTGGAAGCCGGATCCAACATGGACTTTATATTTTCAATTAGTCCTTATGCTTGTTTAGGGCAACCTGCATTTGCCGTACATGACATTTAGTGTATAATAATGAGTAGTTGACTAAGTCAAAATTCACCAACAAATAGAATCTTCTCAAGTATACATTAATAAATAAATAAATAAATAAAATAAGCAAAAGCCCTTTGATTGGGACTTCAACAAATGAATATAACAGATAAACTAGAAAGTCCCATGCCTCAAGAAAGAGGAGACATCATTCTTGGCATACTAAAAGTTGTAGCTCAAATTTATTGCTACTGATTATTCGTACTATTTTTTTTGGTTATCCACTGGTGTTTGTGCTTCGCCCGACTAATCCAATTTCAAGCCGAAAAATACCATAAGGGCGGTAAAGCCCTTCCAACCAACGAAGTTGCATTTTCAAAAGCTCGAACCCGAAACCTTTGGTTAAGCTAGAACACCATTTTACTAGATGATTTACACGCTTGTTGGTACTAATGATTTGTACTATGATTTAGCAATCCAAATATTTATGTTGGATAAAAAATAAAAATAAAAATCATCCTATGTATACATTAAAAGATGTTACGTTGTACCACCTTTTTAATGTTTAAATTCACATCGTATATTAGGGCCTTTTGACATAAATATTATATTTTGCAAAAGTATTTACCTAAATATTACAACTTTTAAACTATTTACACAAATATTACACTTTTTAAAAATTCAAAAATAAAAAAAGATTTTCAGACACGTGGGTCCCACAGGACATGCTGTGGGCCTCACGGCGTGTCCCACGTGGACACGCCGTGAGGCCCACGGCGTGTCCTAATAGGCCAAATTCATCCATTGTTCCAGAGTTGTGGGCCCCGTGACGTATTTTGGCTTATTGGGACACGCCGTTGGCCTCACGGCGTGTCCATGTGGGACACGCCATGAGGCCCACGGCGTGTTCGGTGGGTCCCACGTGTTCGAAAATCTTTTTTTTTTTTATTTTTGAATTTTTAAAAAGTGTAATATTTGTGTAAATAGTTTGAAACTTGTAATATTTAGGTAAATACTTTTACACAATGTAATATTTGTGTCAAAAAGCCCGTATATTAGATTAGACAATTCTTAAGCCAGCACACAGAGCATAGTTTCAATTTTTTTTTTTAAATGTCAAATTATATATGTTATCTTACAAGGTGTTGGACATGATAAATTCAATTTCATAACTTTTTAATTTTTTTTTGTCAAAGTTTCATAATATTTTTAATACTCTATCGCCTTCATCAAAGTCAAAGTTTTGTAATATTTCTATCACTTATGTTATACGCCATGCTATAGTAGAACACATACATATATATCGCATACACATAACTCTCTCTTATCCATTCTTGCCTTGCCCGCCTCCTCATTTTTTAAGCTCTGCTTTAATTAACATTTCAATTTTGATATTAATCATGGCATTCAGATCATACACTAACTTGGTCAACGCTTTGCTCCTCATAGTTTGCACCTTCTGCTTTGGTTTTAGCTCTGCCAATTCCACCATTACACAAGCCAGATTCATCACAGACTCTGAAACAATAATCTCAAATGACAGTGCCTTCAAGCTAGGATTCTTGAGCCCTGTAAATTCAACAAATCGCTACCTTGGAATCTGGTACCTTAACCAATCCGATGTGGTATGGGTAGCCAACAGAAATCAACCACTGAAAGATTCATCTGGCATTCTCAAGATCTCCGAAGACGGCAACCTCGTGGTACTAAATGGAAACAACCAGACAATCTGGTCATCAAATGTCACAAAAACAGCATCATCCAATTTAACTGCACAGCTTCTAGACACTGGGAATCTCGTCCTGAAAGATGACACCACAGGAGAAACTGTATGGGAGAGTTTCCAACATCCCACAGACACAATAGTGCCAAAGATGAAAATCAGTAGCAACAGAATAACAGGTAAGAAGATGAGGGTTGCATCATGGAAAAGCCTTTCTGATCCATCCACTGGGTACTATAGTTTTACTATTGAACGACTCAATGCTCCAGAAGCAATTTTCTGGGTTAATGAAACTCACCCATATTGGAGGACTGGTCCATGGAATGGCCGGGTCTTTATCGGGTCACCCACCATGTTAACTGGGTATCTGTATGGATGGAGTGTAGGAAATGAAGAAGATGGAAGTGTTTATCTAGTATACAATTTTCCAAATGACTCTTCCTTTGGAACCTTGGGCTTAGATCCACAAGGCAAGATTAAAATGACATGGTGGAGTAATAGAAAGGAAATTTCGAGGCAGACATTAGTAGGCACAAGT
Organism: Cercis canadensis; assembly: GCA_003255065.1. Taxonomy (NCBI): domain Eukaryota; kingdom Viridiplantae; phylum Streptophyta; class Magnoliopsida; order Fabales; family Fabaceae; genus Cercis; species Cercis canadensis. The sequence goes on from QAOA01001550.1 coordinate 5,785, forward strand.
TGTGATCTTTATGGGGTATGTGGAGCATTTGGAAGCTGCAATTCGCAGAGCTCACCAATCTGCAGCTGTTTGAATGGGTATGAACCTAGGAACTTAGAGGAATGGAATAGGCAAAATTGGACTAGTGGGTGTGTTAGGAAGGAAGCTCTGCAGTGTGAGAGGTTGAAAAATGGGAGTGAAGTTGGGGATCAAGATGGGTTTTTGAAACTTGAGATGATGAAAGTGCCAGATTTTACAGAGAGGTCAGGTGCCATGGAAGATGAATGTGGAACACAGTGCTTGCAGAATTGCTCTTGCATAGCATATGCATATGAACCTGGCATTGGATGCATGTACTGGAGTAGAGAATTAATTGACTTACAGAAATTCTCAAGTGGAGGCGTTGATCTTTATATTCGTCTGGCTCATTCAGAACTTGGTATGGTGATTTTCTTTTTGTTCTCTCTGCAACTTTTAGAATCTGATGTTTGATTCTTTTGGTCAGTGTTAAAGTTGTTTGAGTTTTATTCTGGAAATGCAGTTTCAGTAGAACATGCAGATAAAGGGAGTAACAAGAAGAAGAAAGTAGTTATTGCAATTGCAGTGACAATCGGAACAATTATCTTAGCTTTCTGTGCATATCTCTCATGGAAGCGTGCTGCAAAAAATCGAGGTAAACAAAACTATTTTACATTTCCAAACATACTCAGGAATTTGCACATTTTCTTATGTGAATTCAATGGAAAAGGTCCAGAAAAAAATGGCAATTTGGAACAGAAGAGCTAACAGCATTTCTCCAGTGCCTTTTGGGAAAAGGGAAGATGGGGAAAGATGGTAGTTTTTATTTATTTACTTTCAACTTTTCTGTCCATGAAAATTTGACTCACATCATGAGTAGGCTTTTTCTTATAAAGCTTACATCACTCGGTTTTCTTTAAGTTTGATCATGAGGTTTCTGAATTGAAAAAATATTTTTTTATGTGAATTAGAAAATTAATGTTTAGTTATTAAGGTATCTTCTTTGAAAGTCAAAGTTTTTATTTTGAAGAAGAGGGTTTGAGTGCAAGGGATGTAATATATGTACTTGTGATGAGTTGTCATGTTATAAATTAAAGAAAAATGGAAAGCAAAGAGTAGTTGTTTTATTGTTTTGAAGAATTGAGAAATTAATTTGTTTTTTGCCACATCATATGGCAATTCACACCCCCACATTACACTTACACCTTTTTATAAGGTACATAAGCACTAGGTCAAGAGTGAAGCTCAAATGAAAAATTCATTTAACCAAGGAAATATCATTGCCCAACACAGGAAAAAAAAATCGAGAAAATCACACTCAAAGAATGATTGAGGACCAGAAACCAGCTAAACTAGATGAACTACCACTATTCGATTTTGAAGTGCTTGCAACTGCAACAAACGACTTTCACTTAGCTAATATGCTTGGGAAGGGCGGTTTTGGTCCAGTATATAAGGTACTATTTTCCATGTGACACGCCTTCTTTCTGATCATATGTATAAATAAGTACTAATATTTATCATTTTCTTCTAGGGAGAATTGGGAGATGGACAGGAAATTGCAGTCAAAAGACTCTCTAGCGCATCTGGACAAGGACTAGAAGAATTCATGAATGAGGTGAAGGTGATTTCTAAGCTTCAGCATCGCAATCTTGTAAGAATTCTTGGTTGTTGCATTGAAGGAGATGAAAAGATGTTGATATATGAGTTCATGCCAAATAAAAGTTTGGATGTATTTCTCTTTGGTAAGTTTGAATTAATCTCCATGCTTCACTTCATTAGAGTTTAGCTTACCGAGAATGAAATATGAGAACTTTCTTTTGAAGCCATTAGGTTCCTAAAACATGCTATTTTGATGATTGGAATGAGTGTGCATGTACATTCTCTATCAAGATAATATATTATGTATGTTCTCCTGACTTCTTGTTGTTCCTATAGATCCACAACAAAAGAAACTTTTAGATTGGAAAAGACGCTTCAACATAATTGAAGGTGTAGCTCGAGGTTTGCTTTATCTTCATAGAGATTCTAGACTAAGAATTATACATAGAGATCTCAAGGCAAGTAACATCTTGCTAGATGGTGAGATGAATCCAAAAATATCAGATTTTGGTTTAGCCAGAATTTTTGTAAGCAATGAAGATGAGGTTAATACTAGAAGAGTTGTTGGAACATAGTAAGTATGCTTCATTCGTTACTTGAGATTTATGACATCTAAAAATGTATATGACAATCAATATTTAGCATTTTGAGGTTAATATGCAGTGGTTACATGTCTCCTGAATATGCAATGGAAGGGTTATTTTCAGAAAAATCCGATGTCTATAGCTTTGGAGTTTTGCTACTGGAGATTGTTAGTGGAAGAAGAAACAACAAGTTTTATAACAACAAGCAGACTCTCAACCTCACAGGATTTGTAAGTCTTCCCACCTTATGGCATTTTCAATTACAAAGGCTTCCATTACTTGTTAGTGATACAGTGAACTTTCAAGTTTGATGATGCTTGATTTACTATAGGCATGGAAGCTATGGAACGAAAACAAAATTTTATCTTTAATAGATCCAGTGATATCTAATCAAGGCTTTGAGAATCAAATGTTGAGGTGTATGCACATAGGGCTTCTCTGTGTTCAAGAGGTAGCAAGAGAAAGGCCAAGTATGACTACTGTTGTTTCTATGCTTAACAGTGAGATCGTTAATCTTCCTCCTCCAAAGCAAGTTGCATTCATCAACAGGCAAAGTTCTTCGAGTTTGGAGTGCAGTACTTCCGAAAGTCATGGGAATTACTCAGCCAACAGTGTAACTCTTACTGATATACAAGGCAGATAGGAAATTGATGAAATGAATACATGTTAATAAAATTTCTTAAACTCAAATATTAGTGTAATTCCATTAATTGCAATACATCTTATCTTAAAAATGTCACATCATGGGAACATGAGAATCATATTTTAAGGTGCATACATATAGGACTTATGTGTGTACAAGAAGTTGCAAGAGAAAGGCCAATTATGACCGCTGTAGTTTCAATGCTTAACAGTGAAATTGTGAATCTTCCTCCTCTAAGGCAAAATTTATGGAGTGAAGAGTCCCCTCTTGAACCACACTCAATCAACAATGTAACTGTTACTGATATGCAAGGCAGATAGCAATGAGGCCACTATGCAAGTGTTAAAAATGCTGCATTCTACATACTGAATATCTTGAACCGATATCTCTCTAGATGTGTTTTTGTGATATTATGTATTTCCATCATTTACATTCAATTATGGCCATATGAGCATGGAAAACAGAAAGAAAAATCATGCAGCTATGAGATTTGTTGAGCAGTAGATAATGAAGACCCTGACCTGTTTGGAAGCCTAAGGATCCAACATGGACTTTATATTTTCAATTATTAGTCTTTATGCTTGTTTAGGCGAACTGCATTTGCCGTACATGACATTTAGTGTATAATAATAAGTAGTTGACTAAGTCAAAATTCACCAACAAATAGAATCTTCTTAAGTATACATTAATAAATGAAGAAGCAAATAAGCAAAAGCCCTTTGATTGGGACTTCAACAAATGAATATAACAGATAAGCTAGAAAGTCCCATGCCTCAAGAAAGAGGAGACATCATTAATGGCATACTAAAAGTTGTAGCTCAAATTTATTGCTACTGATGATTCGTACTNTATGACAATCAATATTTAGCATTTTGAGGTTAATATGCAGTGGTTATATGTCTCCTGAATATGCAATGGAAGGGTTGTTTTCAGAAAAATCTGATGTCTACAGCTTTGGTGTTTTGCTACTAGAGATTGTTAGTGGAAGAAGAAACAACAAGTTTTATAACAACGAGCAGACTCTCAACCTCACAGGATTTGTAAGTCTTCCCACCTTACGGCATTTTCAATTACAAAGGCTTTCATTACTTGTTAGTGATACAGTGAACTTTCAAGTTTGATGATGCTTGATTTACTATAGGCATGGAAGCTATGGAACGAAAACAAAATTTTATCTTTAATAGATCCAGTGATATCTAATCAAGGCTTTGAGAATCAAATGTTGAGGTGTATGCACATGGGGCTTCTCTGTGTTCAAGAGGTAGCAAGAGAAAGGCCAAGTATGACCACTGTTGTTTCTATGCTTAACAGTGAGATCGTTAATCTTCCTCCTCCAAAGCAAGTTGCATTCATCAACAGGCAAAGTTCTTCGAGTTTGGAGTGCAGTACTTCCGAAAGTCATGGGAATTACTCAGCCAACAATGTAACTCTTACTGATATACAAGGCAGATAGGAAATTGATGAAATGAATATATGTTAATAAAATTTCTTGTACTCAAATAGAAGTGTAATTCCATTAATTGTAGTACATCTTATCTTAAAAATGTCACATCATGTTATATTCAGTAAACAATTGATTAATTGCATTATAATATTATTACTTTGATGTCAAAAAAAAAAAAAATAGAGCCAATTACTGTTAAGTCATTTAAATTATAAATAATTTTAGGTGGGTCACTAAAAAGAAATTTTAAAATGGAATCAAAATCCTTTCATGTTAAGGGATAACATGACAATAAAAGAACTACTACAATGAAAGAAAAATGTATTATCAACTATATAGAGAGGAAGAGAAATTAACATTCTAATTGTTCCTAGCTTTTGCATTTAATATGGTTTATGTAGAAAATAGACCGTATAAGTTGGTGGGGAAATAGAGTAGACATGGCTTTGCTATTACAATGTATGCAATGAATGGAGAACACATTGGGCTTATGTTAAACAAGCATTCTATATGTGGTCCAGTTCAATACTTGCAACTTTCCTTCATCATCCAATGGATCCAGAATTCCAAATTGGTGAATGAGAGAAGATCGTAACCTATGAAATGAGAAGTCTTATTAAATATTGCTCCGTGTTATCATTCTCTTTCTCTCCCACTCTCCGTTCTCTTTCTCAAATTTATTTTTTTTATATCGTTATTTAATTGTAATTTTAGATAAAGTTGCAAAGCCTCTTTCCAAATTTGATCCTTGAGAACAAGGATCCTTTACAAAGGGGGAAAGAATGATACATACTTTGATAAGAGAGTAC
>QAOA01001553.1:0-20898 GCA_003255065.1 Cercis canadensis
AAAAAAAAAAAGTAAAACTTGAAGCTATTTTTCTTTCAATATAAATTATCATATTATCTGCAAGAAAATCATCTTCCATCTTATAGAAAAATCTTTATAAATTGTATTGCAAAGCTAGAAGTAGCATTTTCATCCAATATCCTCATTTTCTTATACTTCCAAACTTTTGAGTAAATATAGAGTTACTTACCTTGGAAAGGTGCAACAATAGCAATCCAATTCTTGACGTATTTCTCAAAAATATGTAAAACAACAAACATAAAGGTGTAGGAATTACAAATCTATAAGTAAGATAAGAGTCTTTCAGCCACAAATTCATTGGTAAAAAAAAAAAAGATTGAAGGAAAATACAAAGACTAATAAACAAAAAATTAAAGTGATTCATGAAAAATGATGGATGCTTTACATCATTATGCAAGCACATGAAGCATTTCACCAAAAGGGTTGTTTCTCATTCTCAATACCTCGTTAACTTGTTTCCCCTACAACTGCAAGAACAAAAAAATTCAGAACTCTCTAATTGTTTTCTTTTTTATTAGTTTGTCTAATTTTGGAAAGTGGGCTAAGTGGCATTGGCAAGTGGGCTATGAGCTTTGGGTTAGATTTGATTCATTTGAAGAAGAGTGGGCTTAAACATTTTAGCAAAAAATATTTTGAGGGGGCTATATTTAGTTTTTTAAAAAAAGTAAATGAGTAAATATTTTTTTAATCAACTTAGTTAAGAATTTTTTTTTGTGGGGGGGGGGGGTTACCCCTTATTGTCCTCAAGAAGATCCGCCACGGTATGCAATGTCACAAAAAAGAATGTTTGGCACTAGGCGCTGCGAACTCAACGCTGAGCGCTGGGACCTCTATTCCTAAGAAAGTTTTATTCTCACCTCTTGAGGTGGGAAAATTTTATTCCCATTTTGTGTGCAAATTTCATTCTCGAGTATCTTTTATTTTCGAGAATAATTTTGTATTTCTTGCACTAAACATGAGAAAGTTTTATTCCCGCCTTACTTTCTCAGGAATCTTAAAAGATAGCTGATACCAAACACCACCTAAAATAAAAATTATGAGGCATTCTCGTAAACCAAAGTGCCTTAGTCGCAAAGTAAGAATACTTAGTTAGACCATAGAGATTAAAATAGTCTCTATGAATTTTTAATTATACACTTCACTTGAATCTTGTCCTTAGTCTTGTCGTTACTAATGGGTTGCGTCCTTGGCTGGCTTACATTGATCATTTGATCTCACAGGTGTCTCCAAAACCCATTTCTCATCTTCCACATGGGGACATGGCCAAAAAAATAAAATAATCTTTGACAAGGGTAGACTTCCACTATAAATGCCAAAGCTCTTTATGATGGTGACCCCATGGTCATTCATGCCGTAAGAAGTTAATTCAGTTTGAGTCAAATTGAAGTTTAAGAGGATCTATTCCAACATAAAAAATGTAAATATGTATAAGTATAAACGAGATACATATCCAAACCATTTATTTATAGGTAATGTATTGGACAAGTGAAAGTAGTCTAGTCTTTGTGCTCCACATGAGTTGGATCATTCTTTTTTGATAGTTTTTGCTACAACTCTAGATTTAAATACAAAATCTATAAATTTTAAAGATGATCTCAGTACAACTCAATCACAAATTGTTTAGTCAGTTGGACCATTCTTAATGACTTATATTCTTCATCTTATCACGTGGTCCATTTCCCGTGGTCAACAAAGAAATGGAAAAGTTTATCCGGTCTGGATTTTTTAAATCCCTATATATGGTTTATTTCTTGCAGTTTGGTCAAGCAATTTACGTGACAGTTCCAACTTCCCAGCTCCCACCAAGCAGCTATCCTGGACTTTGATGGGCTAAGCGGTAACAGTTAGCTCTATATATAACAAGCCAAGTTAAACACTTTCTTTACTGAAATCTGAGAGCAATATTGTGGTAAGATACATATAATATCTGAGTCCGTCATGGAGAAAAAATCACTTGCTACTCTCTGCTTCTTCCTCATCATTATCTTTGCTACTCGTAAGTTCTTAAACTTAAATGCTATATTCCACTTTTAAATTTGATTATCTAAGTGCATTATCATATTTACGTTCCATCACTTTTTTCCATTTGTTAATTTTCTTTTGAATGAATGGACTGTGCAAAAGAAATGATGGTGCAGACTGAGGCAAAAACATGTGAGGTGCTGAGTGATAAATACAAGGGTCCATGCTTTTCTGGTTGTGACGTGACCTGCACAACGCAAGATCACTTACTTAGTGGGAGATGCAGGGACGATTTTCGCTGCTGGTGCACCAAAAACTGTTAAAAGAGCTTCATCGATGATTTTCTCCAACAAGATGGTTCAGGCACACTTATGGCGGTGACAGTATTATATATATTAATTAACTATGTACTATGAAATAAATAAACCGTACGCGTCTGTACCATTGTGATCCATTTATTAGTTTTTAATATCGATAAAGAGTGTTGATGGGGAGAGGATTTAAAATTGATCAAGTGCTCTACTTACGTTTGGGAGTATATGTGTGTGATCAATAGGTCACTCACAGATAATTATTTACATAGTGGAATGAAATAAAATGTTCTATTCTCTCTAGTTTATATTGCCAATGTGAAGATTTGTAAATTTTGTGTATGTTGATACTTGAATCTAGTCATAAATGTTATCTTTCCACAACAAAATAATATTATGTTTTTACATTTGAATGGATCTGTAGAAAAAAGTGAAGTTAAAAATATTATAATATATGTTTAAGTCATATAGAGAAGGAAATAGATGTGCCCAAGATATTCTCTAGACATTAACGTGCTTTTGGCTTCAGATTTGCATGGCATTCCTTCTTAGGGTTTAAAGCAAATCTATGAAATAAAGGACACTTTTTTTGTCATGAGAAACTTATTACTCAATCAAATTTATATTGTAGATCCTCTAATTTTAGAGGTGCACTTTAAAGAGTAAAATGCAGGCTTACACTCCCCCATTCCCATTTAGTTTGCCACATACCCCACCCCATCACCTGTAAAAGTTACAAGCCCGATCAAGTTCAGGTCAAATATCCATCCCTAGTGGTATATGTAACTTATGGATTAGGAATGAGAATTCATGCTAAATTGTTAAATAAGGGAGGTTAGTGTAATTTTTGAAACAGAAAAGTGGTTTATGTAATTTTATCAAACTAGAGGAGAAGTTAATATAATTTACTTCAAAATTTAATCTTGATCACAATCACAAGATATAAAAGTTAGTTTTTGCGATTAAAAGTTTAAAGTGGCGTTTGTTACACATATTCTTTTTTCATTCTTGGGAATGTTATTATGGGAAATATTACAATTTATATTTGGTCAATCTTAAACATTTAGGAAAAAGTGAGATAATATTTCTTAGGAGTTTTTTTATTTCTATATTTGGTTTGAATACTTTTTTTTTTTTTTAAGAATCTTGATTATTTTTCCAGAAATACCCTATCAATATTTAGTAACAAAAAAATATTGTTTCTAACAATTGATGAATGCTTAATTGTAGCAAATTTTTATTTTTATTTATTTGAATCCCTCAATCCTCTAACACAATTGTAAGCCAAACCATATGGCTTTTTGTTTATGGAATAGTGCCTTTGAAGGTGTTAACTGCTATTGTGGTGAAGTAAAAAAATATATTATTTTTAGTATGGCTTGAAATTTTCAGTTTTCTCTCGAAATTTCTCATGGTATCTTATTGTGAAAACCAATTTTCAGAAATCATACATTGGCAACATTCTCATAGTACAATATCGTGAAAAACATATTATTTATCCTTGAATTTCTCTCGGTACTATAGCATGAGAGTCCTTTTCCTAGTATCATAATTTTGCAAGTTTCTCATGGCATTTTACCATGAGAAATACTGTGAGAATAGCGTGAGAATAGACCACGCCTTGTACCAATCTTGCATAAATATGCCCATTTTATCACAGTATTTTACTGTGAGATAGTCGTCTCACGTTCTTTAGTTATTGTGAGAAGTACTCGAAAAAACTTTCTCATAGTCTCACAATACCATGAGAAATTTCGTTTGTCACATCACTTTCTCTCATTATAGTGATTCCGTGAGAACCCATTTTCTCACGATAATTTAGGCATTTTCTCATTGTATTATTTGGTGAGAAAACGCCTGCTTTGTTGTAATGCCTCTTGCATGAATTGTTTGGGTAAGAAGGAGTTAAGAAAGTTGAGAGAGAAAATAGGGGAAAGTTAATTGGTCAAGAGAAAAGGAAGAAAGAGTAATTGATCATGTTTTATTATTTTCAAAAACATAATTTTTAATAGAATGATATGTAATTGCTTCAATCATTAATTATTTTATGGCTTAGTTACAATTTTGGTTTTCCTATTTTAACAACTTCAATTTTTTGGTCCCCCTTATTTAAAAATAAACAATTTAATCCCTCTATATTCATAAAATATGTAATTTTGGTCCTTTTGTCTTTAAGCTAAAATTTCTTAGGTCTATTTCTAAGTGTAAAGTTCATAATCTCACTGCTCAGATATAAGAGTCATGTCTTGTGAATCTCTCCACAAAATTTTAGCTCGATCTAACAGTGAATAAATCTAGATTTTTGGTTCGATGACAACCTTTAGTTTTAGTATTTAGGACTAAGTTTCACCGTTAAATCGAATTAAAATTTTGTATGGAGGTTCATAAGACATAGATCTTCAATCTAAAATGTTAAATTATGAATCAGAGAACTTTACATATGGAAAATAGGCCTAAGAAATTTTGGCTTAATAATAAAATAACCAAAATTGCATATTTTCTGAATATAGAGAGACTAAATTATTTATTTATTTTTTTTAAAAAAGAACCAAAAAGTGTAAGTTGTCAAAATAGGAGGACCAAAATTATAATTAAACCTTATTTTAAAGGTAGATAAGTCTATATTTTATTCTCTAAAGTGCACATATCATTTGAGGATGCAAATCCATATAAATTTGATTGAGTCTTGAGCTTTTCACGATAAAAAATGTCCTTTTATTCCATAAATATTCTTTAAACCCTCATAAGGAGTGCCATGCAAATCTGAAGCCAAGAGGAAGTTAAACCCTTGGCACATATGTTTCCTTCTCTATATGACGTAAACATATGTATAATTTTTATAACTTCATTTTTTTCTACAAATCCATTCAACTGCAAAAACATATATTATTTTGTGGCGGAAAAATGACATATAGTCCTAGATTCAAGTATATATCAAGATATCTACTAAATGTACAAATCTTCACATTGGAAATATAAACTATGGAGGAGAGAACTTTTATTTATTTCTATTTATGTATATAATTAACTGTGAGTGACCTATTGATCACACACATAGATTCCCACATATAAGTAGAAGCACTTGATTAATTTTAAATCCCCTCCCCATCAACACTCTTAATCGATATTAAAACTAATAAGTGGATCACAATGGTACAGATGGGTACAGTTTATTTATTTCATAGTACATAGCACCACAAGTATGCCTGCACCATCTTGTTGGAGAAAATCATGGATGCAGCTCTTTTAACAGTTTTTGGTGCACCAGCAGCGATGATCGTCCCTGCATCTCCCACTGATTAAGTGTTCTACCGTCGTGCAGTGCACGTCACAACCCCAAAAGCATGGTCCCTTGTATTTATCACTCAGCAGCTCACATTTTCTTGCTTCAGTTTGCACCATCATTTCTTCAGCACGGTCCATTCATTCAAAAGAAAATTAACAAAAGGAACAAAGTGATGGAACGAAAATATGATAACGCACTTAGATAATCAAATTTAAAAGCGGAATATAGTGTTAAAGTTTAAGAACTTACGAGTAGCAAAGATAATGATGAGGAAGAAGCACAGACTGGCAAGTGATTTTTTCTCCATGACTGATGACTCAGATATTATAAGTATCTTACCACAATATTGCTCTCAGATTTCAGTGCAGAAAGTGATTAACTTGATGTGTTACATATAGAGCTACCTGTTACTGCTTAGCCTATTAAAGTCATTGATAGCCACTTGGTGGGAGCTGGGAAGTTGGAACTATGACGTAAATTGCTTGACCAAACTGCAAGAAACAAATCATATATGGGGGTTTAAAAAATCCAGACTGGATATACTTATGCATTTCATTGTGAATACTAAAAATAATGTAAATCAAAAAAGAAAAATTATACATACAAAAAATTCTTATCAGGACATTTCACAAACTATATATGGCAAAATAGAAATAATTGTGTTTACAATCATGGTGTAGATGTATCCTCAGCCCATATAAAAAAATATTTAAAAAATTAAAATTAAAGTAAATTCAATTAAATTTTAAATTGTGTCATATCCAGACCAAATAAACTTATACATTTCTTGTCCCCTTTTGGTCAAACAAACTATTATCTTTCTCTCTCTCTCTCTCACCTCACCGTCAACGCCACATCCATTGTTCCACCAAAACCAAAAAAGCCCACATCATAACACTATTCCCATTCTTGATTTCTCTCTCTCAAGTAGGGGTGCAAGCCAAAACCGGAAAACCGACTAAACCGACCGAACCGAAGAAAACCGAACCGGACCAAGAGGGCTCAATCCAGTTTTCGGTTCCAATGTCTGAAAAACAGAAGCGTTTGGTTCGGTTTTCGGTTTCTATGAAGAAAAATCGGTGATAAACCGGACCGAACCGAGTATAAGGGAAACGATGTCGTTTTAGTACATGAGGGCCTTCTGAACCTTCCCCTAACCCTAACTCTTCGACACTTCACTCACTTCACACAAATCTAAAATTGAAATCCTCCCCTTTCTCTCCTCGAGTTCTCTCCTTTCTCTCCCCATTCTCTGACTATCCTCCATCCTCGGACTTGAAGCCCTCACCTAGTCGCCGCCACCTCGCCATCGCTGCCATCGTGGACAAGTTTTTGGCCAAGAATCAAGCTATCTTCATAAGGTACTGTGACCTTCACATCCTCTGCTTATATGTTAGGTTTAGTTACGATTTTCTGTTTATATGTTCAATTATTCGATATATATCAAGTTCTGGTTCTGGTTTGGTTATGTTTATATGTTTTGCTTATACGATGGTTGCTGCATCTATTAGATGTTTCGAAATTTTGGAGATTGATTACCTTGTTTTGGCAAGTTGTCTTTTTGTATAATTCCTTGACATGGTCCATGCCCCACCTGGTTGTTTTCTTAAGGATTTCATTTATCGGGCTACATATACATCTATAGATGCATACTGTATCGATTTACCTATGGCTACATTTATCGGGCTTATCTATCCGCCAACTCTATTTATTTTTTGATTCTTTAACATTGTTACTGAAATTATTGTATGTTTTAGTTTTTTGGAGTTTTATTTTCTTGTTACTTTCAGCAAAAAAAATCTTGTTATCTTGTCTGGCGTTTGATTTATTTTGGGGATCTCTTCTTTGTGGATACTCTCTGTTTAACATTGTTACAGAATGAGAACAAGGATATATTATAATAAGTTTACTTCTTTGTTCTACCATTAAGGGAGCTTTTCTTGTGAATCCATTCTATATTTTTTGCAGTTTTGTTCTAAATGTTACTTAATCTATTTAGTTATAATTATTGCTACACTTTCTGAAGGTTTGCAAATAGAATTCTGTTCTATTTTGTTTTTCCATGATCTCTAATCTTACAAGTGTTTTTTCCCTAGGATGCATTGATGTGCTTAAGTTTGACTATTGGTTGGCAATTGATGTATATATATCATTCTAGTTAGAAAAACAAAAATCTCATTCTTAGTGTTTTATTAGGCACCAACTTGTGGTCTTGCTTTTGGTCTTGTAAGCCATGTGGTGCTCAGAGTTTGTTTTTTAACTCTGGAGATTATTCTTCCCCTTTTGAGATGATTTGTTTATTCTCTGGATTCTGAATGAAACTTAAATATAAATGAGCACATATACTGCTGTCTCATAATTAGAGGATAGAACATAAATTGGTGTTTTCTTGCTTATCTATGTTTTAGTTCAAAGCAACAATCTGAGCCTACTATCTTGATTATTTATTTTCATTGGTATGGTAGTTAAAATATTTCTGTCCATATTACTGCTATGAGACTTCCTTTTTCTAGTGCTCTTGTTATAAAGTTTTAAAATGGAAAAGTCTGGACTCGTAACTTTCCTGCTCTTGTTCTAGTGCTCGAACCATTCTAAATCTTGTAAGTCATAAACACTCTAGGGATGAACAAGACATGGGGTTTCCGAGGGAAAGAAGAAAAAATTGTTTTTGTTACTTTTGGTGCAAGGGAGAGAAAGGGAAATGCAGGGGAGAAGCCAGAGTTGCAAATGAAATGAGAGGTGTTTTTTTTAGGAGTTGTTGTGTTTGACAAAAGAGTGGAGGTGATTGTTTGATGGGTTTATGTTAGTTTTTCCCTTTTTTGAGCTGGGTTCATAGAACGTGGGCTGCATGTTGTAAGAAATGAGATGGGTTTAAGAGTGAGAGAAACAAAGTTTGAATTTTTTTTCTTTTTCTTTTTTTCAATCTTAGGAGGAATCTGTTTTGGTGAGGTTGGAGGCAATTGGATGGTTGCTGTCCCCTTTTGAAGGTCAAAGGAAGCTAAAGACCATGGAAGACAGATGCTTCATTTGAAGAATCAAGAAACAAAATTCAAGTAGAAATCATTTATTTTCTTCTTTTACTGAAGTCCAAACCCAAAATTTGGATAATATGTAATTTGCTAATTTATTTGCTGTAATTTAGAAGTTTAATCAACATTGAAATTTGGAATAAATTGTTACATTTGATATTTAATTATTGATTCACTGATTTTTTGTGCATTAGGATGCTTTATTTGTATTTTTTTTTGGGTTGAATTGCTTATATGTGCAGGTTTTCTGGCTTTCTTCTTGTTAAAATTTGAAAATTTGACTTTTGCAAGTTTTCTGGCCAAAACCGATAAACTGAACTAGACCGGTTCGATCTGATTCGGTTTTTATCTCAAAATTTTGAAAAACCAAACCGAACCGAACCGAGATTATTTGGCCAGGCCGATCTCAGTTTACGGTGAAAACCGAATCGAACCAGACCAATTACACCCCTACTCTCAAGGCTACAACGTTCCATTTCCACCCCCCCTCCAACCTTGGCGGGGGGTTACATTAAACTCCATGAGGAGATAATATTGGAAATATCTGCACCCATCCCAAGACATAAGGGAAGGTCCACCTCTGACTTTGACCATAAGCAGATAATTTTGGTGATAGAATGGGAAAATATTGGAGAGATGAGATGGGAAGAGGCGTAGTGAGTGTAATTAGATAGTGTAATGTGGTAAAATTTAACATACTTTCTTTTTATTTATAAATACAGTACAATCTAAAATTTAATTGGACTTATTTTAATTTTAACTGAAATTATATATATATATATATATATATATATATATATATATTTATTTATTTTATAGGTGTGTGTTATGTTATCTTTCTCTTAAAAAGAGGGTAGCGCTACCTACTCATTTGAAGAGGTTCTGATAAAATCTATGTCTTAAAATTAATATCATTGTAAATATTTTAAAAAAAATAAATCACCAGTGTGAGTTAGTTAGTTTTTTTTATAAAATATATAAACATAGCAATACAAGAAAATAGCATAATTAATAATAGTCATAAATAATAATTTTTTTTATATAAAATTTTAAATTTTATCAATTGTTTTGAAATTTGACTCATAAATTCAATTTTTCAAAATGTTAACAAAAGCACCATTTTGAGGGCATAGATCCCACCAAAATTTAGTAGAGTAACACTACCCTTTAGATAACATAACAATCACTTAAGATAAGAATCCTTTGGCACCATTGGCATAGTCCTCAACTGTGTATAGTCTCTGTTAAAGGTAAGAATCCTTTTTTCTTTTCTTTTTTCTCTGGTTCTGTTTTACTTCTCTATCACATATCTCCCCCATCAATTTACGTACAAACGAAAGTAAAACCAAAAACTACAAATTCTATTTGCAAGATTGAAAAAGGGGATTACTTTTTTCTTTTTTGGTGCAATGGAAATTAAATGTTATAAAACTCACAGGTTAAGTTACAAAGGTAAGTTTGCGAAACACAAAAAAAAAAAAGGCATAAAATTAATTTAATGAATAGACGAGGAAGTATATAATAACAATAATAATTAAAACAATATAGATGGAACATGAGAACAGTGAAAATGAAACTTTCCTCATCCAAATGGAAATGATTGAAAGCAATTTGGATCAAAGCCAAGATTCCAGTTTGGTTTGGGAAATGACTATAGTTCCTGTTGTACTAGACGACTACAGCAATGGTGAATTTGATTAAGCTCACCCTCATTCTTCTCTCACCAAGTGTTGTAACAATTTTAATTTCTGCAATGGGAGAGTTCATATTTTCTTCCAAGAGAAAGAAGGAGTTAAGAAAGTTGAGAGAGAAAATAGGAGCAAGTTAATCGGTCAAGACAAAAGGGAGAGAGAGTAATTAATGATTTTTTATTATTTAAAAAAAATAAATTTTAATAGAGTGATGTGTCATCATTTCAACCATTAATTATTTTAAAGGTAGATAAATTAGAGCTTTATTTTCTTTAATGCGCCCATTTTAAAGGATCCAAATTCATATAAATTTGATTGATGATGAGTTTTTCAGGATAAAAAATAGTTATTATTTTATATATTGACAGTGAAAAGTAAAATATATACACAAGCTAAAATTTTATAGTTATTTTCATAACAATATTCTTAACCAATTTATATATTTTAATTTAAGATATTTTTATATTTCCAAATTTATTTTTCATATAAAAATATAAGAAAATAAAATAAATGGTAATTATTGATTATAAATATAAATTCTAATTTTATCACTTTTTATCGTGTTTTATTGAAGCTAATCATACATAAGATATCTAATACTAGATCATTATTAAGATGATTTATGAAGTGTTTATTATAAAAAAATATAAATTCAAGTTATTTGTATAAATTTTAAATTTCACTGACAGTGTACCAAATATAAATTCAAAAAAAAAATCCTTTATTTCATAGATTTGCTTTAAATCCTCATAAGGAGTGCCGTGCAAATCTGAAGCCAAGAGGAAGTTAAACCCTTGGCACATATATTTCCTTCTCTATATGACTTATACGTATGTATAAATATTTTTAACTTCAATTTTTTTTCTACAGATACATTCAAATGTAAAAACATAATATTATTTTGTTGTGGAAAGATGACATTTAGGACTAGATTCAAGTATCAACATATACAAAATTTACAAATCTTCACATTGGCAATATAAATTAGAGAGAAGAGAACTTTTTATTTCATTCCACTATGTAAATAATTTTCTGTGAGTGACCTCTTGATCACACACATGTATTCCCACATATAAGTAGGAGCACCTGATCAGTTTCAAAACCTCTCCCCATCAACACTCTTCATCAATATTAAAAACTAATTAAGAGGATGACAGTGATATAGACCACGTACGGTTTATTTATTTCATAGTACATAGTTAATATATATATATATAATACTGTCACCGCCACAAGTGTGCCTGCACCATCTTATTGAACATCATGGAGGAAGCTCTTTCAACAGTTTTTGGTGCACCAACACTTGAGACCCTTGCATGTGCCACTGAGTAAGTGATCTTGCGTAGTGCAGGTCACGTCACAACCAGCAAAGCACAGTCCCTTGTATTTACCACTCAGCACCTCACATGTTTTTGCCTCAGTCTGCACCATCATTTCTTCTGCACAGTCCATTCATTCAAAAGAAAATTAACAAAAGGAACAAAGTGATGAAACGTAAATATGATAATGCACTTAGATAATCAAATTTAAAAGCGGAACATAGGGTTAAAGTTTATTGATTAAATAATAGGTATTTTATGTAGCAAAATAGAAAACCTGTGTTTATAATTATGATGTAGAGGTATCCTAAGCTCATATAAAAAAATTCAATTAAAATTAAAGTGAGTTCAATTAAATTTTAGATTGTGCCGTATGTATAAATGTAAAAAAAGTAGATTATAAATTATTTATAGTTCTTTAACATAAAATTATTGTGAATTTATCATTTCTTGTATAAGATTGTCTCTCCTAAAATCTATTATTTAATCATTAAACTTTAACGCTATATTCCGCTTTTAAACTTGATTATCTCAGTGCATTATCATATTTACTTTCCATCACTTTTTCCTTTTGTTCATTTTATTATGAATGAATGGACCGTGCAGAAGAAATGATGGTGCAGACCGAGGCAAAAACATGTGAGGTGCTGAGTTATAAATACAAGGGACCATGCTTTGCTGGTTGTGACTCGACCTGCAAGAATCAAGAACACTTAATCGGTGGTAGGTGCAGGGACGATTTTCGCTGCTGGTGGACCAAAAACTGTTAAAGAGCTTCATCCATGATTTTCTCCAACAAGATGGTGCAGGCACACTTGTGGCAGTGACAGTATTATATATATTAATTAACTAATGTATTATGAAATAAATAAACCATACGCGTCTGTATCATTGTGATCCACTTACCAGTTCTTAATATCGATGAAGAGTGTTGATGGGGAGAGGATTTAAATTGATCAAGTGCTCCTACTTACGTTTGGGAGTATATGTGTGTGATCAATAGGTCACTCACAGATAATTATTTACATAGTGGAATGAAATAAAATGTTCTCTTCTCTCTAGTTTATATTGCCAATGTGAAGATTTGTAAATTTTGTGTAGATACTTGAATCTAGTCCTAAATGTCATCTTTCCACAACAAAATAATATTATGTTTTTACATTTGAATGGATCTGTAGAAAAAAGTGAAGTTAAAAATATTATAACATATGTTTAAGTCATATAGAGAAGGAAATAGATGTGCCAAGGATATTCTCTAGACATTAACTTCCTCTTGGCTTTATATTTGCATGGCATTCCTTCTTAGGGTTTAAAGCAAATCTATGAAATAAAGGACACTTTTTTTTATCATGAGAAACTTATTACTCAATCAAATTTATATTGTAGATCCTCTGATTTTAGAGGTGCACTTTAAAGAGTAAAATGCAAGGTTACACTCCCCCATTCTCATTTAGTTTGTCACATACCCCACCCCATCACAGGTAAAAGTTACATTACATCCCGATCAAGTTCAGGTCAAATTGTTATGCCTAGTGGTATATGTAACTTACAGATAAGGAATGAGAATTCATGCTAAATTGTTAAATAAGGGAAGTCAGTGTAATTTTTGAAACAGAGAGGTGGTTTCTATAATTTTATCAAACCAGAGGAGAAGTTAATATAATTTACTCCAAAATTTAATCTTGATAACAATCACAAGATATAAAAGTTAGTTTTTGTGATTAAAAGTTTAAAGGAGCATTTATTATACATATTCTTTTTTCATTCTCGGGAATGTTATTACCGGAAATATTACAATTTATATTTGGTCAATCTTAAACATTTATGCAAAAGTGAGATAATATTTCATAGGAATTTTTTATCTCTATATTTGGTTCGAATACTATTTTTTAAGAATGTTGGTTATTTTTCCAAAAATACCCTATCTATATTTAGTAAAAAAAATATTGTTTCTAACAATTGATGAATGCTTAATTGTAGCAAATTTTTGTCTTTTTTATATTTTTATTTATTTGAATCCTTCAATCCTCTAACACAATTGTAAGCCAAACCATATGGCTTTTTGTTTATGGAATAGTGTCTTTGAAGGTGTTATCTACTACTGTGGCAAAGTAAAAAAAAATATATTAATTTTAGTATGGCTTGAAATTTTTAGTTTTCTCGTGAAATTTCTCTCAGTATCTTATCGTGAGAACCAATTTTCAGAAATCATACATTGGCAACATTCTCATAGTATAGTATCGTGAGAAAAATACTATTTCTCATGGAATTTCTCTCGGTACTATACCATGAGAGTCCTTTTCCTAGTATCATAATTTTGCAAGTTTCTCATGGTATTTTACCGTGAGAAATAATGTGAGAATAGACCATGCCTTGTACCAATCTTGCAGAAATATGCCCATTTTCTCACAGTATTTTACAGTGAGGTAGTCATCTCACGTTCTTCAATTATTGTGAGAAGTACTCAGAGAAACTTTCTCATAGTCTGACAATACCATGGGAAATTTTGTTTGTCACAACACTTTCTCTCATTATAGTGATTCCGTGAGAAACCATTTTCTCACAATAATTTGGGCATTTTCTCATTGTATTATTTCGTGAGAAAATGCCTTCTTTGTTGTATTGCCTCTAGCATGAATTGTTTGGGTAAGAAGGAGTTAAGAAAGTTGAGAGAGAAAATAGGGGAAAGTTAATTGGTAAGGATAGCAATTTGCCCCAGACCTAATGAGGCCCTGGTATTTTTACTCGGTCGGGTACGAGTATGGGGCAGAAAAATGGGGATGGGTAATTTTATGGTGGTGTTTGGTATCAGTTGGGAATCCTTACTTTCTTGGGAATCCTATTCCCAAGAATGACATTATTAGGAAAATTGATATTCCTATGTTTGGTTAACACTTAACTTTCCTGGGAATAATATCCTCTCTCTCTCAGAGCACTAAAAAATAGCCAAAATTTCCAAAAACAACAAAGCAAAAAAGGAAAAGAAGGTGTCACCATACCCTCATAGCTGCTGCTATCAAATGATTGTTGGAGATGTCTTTGCATATCATAAGCACACAATGAAACCTGTTTCACAAACTCATTGGAAGTCCCAAGAATGGTCCCATCCATGTGAAGCGCCCTCTCCACCTTTTCGCCTTCACCATCATCATCTGCACCTTCAACATCACCCCACCACCCAAGTCGCAAGACACAATTTTTACCCGCCTTCTGCTGGGTTTGGGAGATAATGCGGTGACCCGAGGATTAAATTTGTAGGAAATTTTCACAGGCCACTGCCACTGGGAATCCCTACGTGATGAGAACGATGACGGTGACGCTTATGTTGGTTCATACTCCATGTCTCCTCCTCAACAGTCAACACGGGACCTTCGTGAACCACCACAAAGAGACCTTTACTTTCCTTTGCAATTTTCTAATTCTCTGGATTCCAATTTCATTGGCTGAAATTTCTCTGGAATTCAAAATCAAAAGGAGAGGTTTGGTCCTCCTGTTCGTGTGTTTCTGTAGAACGGCTTCAAACCACGGTTGGAGGAAGAAGAGCAGAAATGAAAGCGAGGAGGGAGAGAAGGGTGTGTGAGCGAGGCAGAGAAAAGAATGCCCGGCACTGCCACCTCCATTCCCAGGAAAGTTGGATTCCCACCTGAAGAGGTGGGTAAGTTTTATTTTCATTTTTTATACAAATTTCATTCCCGGGTATCTTTTATTCCTAGGAATGATTTTTTATCTCTTACACCAAACATGGGAAACTTTCATTCCCACTTCACTTTCCTAGTACCAAACACCACCTATGGGTAATTTTATAGGGGCGGGTTCGGGGATAGGTAAGCCTCGCCCCATCCCGTCCCGCACTGTATAAAATAAATAAATATATATACACACACATATATAATTTGCTTCCTTTACCTATCATAATTTTACTTTTTCTTTCAACAAAACTAATCTTAAAAGTAATCATGTCACATAACTCTACAAGACATTATGGTTCTTCAATTCTCCTATACTCGGTTGAATGTGATTCAATACCAGCTGTCTCTTTGATTTGTTTTCATTCATTCAATGATGATTGATGCAATGGGGAAATATAGGTCTACATGTAAACCTTCTATTGCCAGCTTAAATGCTGAATATTCTTGATTAAGTATTTGTGAATTTAATATTCTTGTTTTTGCTTAAAACTTTCAAAAGAAAACTGAGTAAAGGTGTACTTGCTCCGGATTAAATTATTGTTCGATTGTGAAAGAATTTAATAGAAATTCAATGTAAAATTTGATAGTGGAGCCTAAGCTGAAAATATGCTTAGATAATTTATCAACAGAATGTACTTAAGCATCCAAATACACACTCCTTTGTTATATATATGTATGTATATAGAAACTTGGTCTCTTTCTTATTTCTTCTTGTAAATATGAAGTTTACACGTTTAAAAGTTTCCTATGGTAATATTGTATATCCTATATATAATGTATGAAGTTTACTAATTTTGAAATAGATGAATATAACAAGATATGACAGTAATGCAATGTAATGATGTTTGCGTTTAGAACAAATTAGTGTCTACTTTATTGTTCTGTATCTTGAATTCTTGATGATGTTATTTGAGGATTATTTATATTATCTTGTTCGATTAAACTTGAATTTCAATTAGAAATCGTGATCAATAGATTAAACTTGTAAATTTTGCATATTTAGAAAAACATGGCTATATGGATAAATGGGGCGGAGCACGGGGCATATGAAAATTTAATAGGGCGGGGATGGGGATGTTGAAAAATTCTCGCCGGCAATGGGTCTAGGGATGGGACATGGGGATGCCCTTCAAGGATAGGGACGGGGAGTGTCTACCCCGCCCCATTGTCATCCCTATTAATTGGTCAAGAGAAAAGGAAGAAAGAGTAATTAATCATGTTTTATTGTTTTCAAAAACAGAATTTTTAATAGAATGATGTGTAATCACTTCAATCATTCATTATTTTATGGCTTAATTATAATTTTGGTCTTTCTATTTTAACAACTTCAATTTTTTGGTTTCCCTTCTTTAAAAATGAAAAATTTAATCCATCTGTATTAATAAAATGTGTAATTTTAGTCATTTTGTCTTTAAGCTAAAATTTCTTAGGCCTATTTCTAGGTATAAAGTTCTCTGATTCATAATCTCATTGTTCAGATTGAAGATCCATGTCTTGTGAATCTCTCCACAAAATTTTAGCTTGATCTAACGGTGAATAAATTTAGATCTCCAGTTAGATGAAAACCTTTAGTTTTAGTATTTAGGGCTAAGTTCCACTGTTAGATTGAGCTGAAATTTTGTTTGAAGGTTCACAAGACATAGATCTTCAATCTAAAAAGTTAAATTATGAATCCAAGAACTTTACATATGGAAAATAGGCCTAAAATTTTTTCGCTTAATGACAAAATAACCAAAATTGCACATTTTAAGAATATAAAGAGACTAAATTGTTTTTTTTTTTTAAAAAAAAAAGAACAAAAAAGTTCAAATTATCAAAATATGATGACCAAAATTACAATTAAGCCTTATTTTAAAGGTAGATAAGTCTATATTTTATTCTCTAAAGTGCACATATCATTTTGAAGTATCCAAATCCATATAAATTTGATTGAGTCCTGAGTTTTCATGATAAAATATGTCCTTTTATTTCATAGCATAAGGCCATGCAAATCTGAAGCCAAAAGACGAAGTTAAACCCTTGGCACATATATTTGATATTTCCTTCGACGTAAATATATGTATAATTTTTATAACTTCACTTTTTTCTACAAATCCATTCAACTGTAAAAACATATATTATTCTGTTGTGGAAAAATGACATTTAGGCCTAGATTCAAGTACATATCAAGATATCTACTAAATGTACAAATCTTCACATTGGCAATATAAATTATGGAGGAGAGAACTTTTATTTATTTCTATTTACGTATATAATTAACTGCGAGTGACCTATTGATCACACACATAGATTCCCACATATAAGTAGAAGCACTTGATGAGGAAGAAGCGCAGACTGGCAAGTGATTTTTTCTCCATGACTGATGACTCAGATATTATAAGTATCTTACCACAATATTGCTCTCAGATTTCAGTGCAGAAAGTGATTAACTTGATGTGTTATATATAGAGCTACCTGTTACTGCTTAGCCTATTAAAGTCATTGATAGCCACTTGGTGGGAGCTGGGAAGTTGGAACTATGACGTAAATTGCTTGACCAAACTGCAAGAAACAAATCATATATGGGGGTTTAAAAAATCCAGACTGGATATACTTATGCATTTCATTGTGAATACTAAAAATAATGTAAATCAAAACAGAAAAATTANCATCATTTCTTCTGCACAGTCCATTCATTCAAAAGAAAATTAACAAAAGGAACAAAGTGAAGGAACGAAATTATGATAATGCACTTAGATAATCAAATTTAAAAGCAGAATATAGTGTTAAAGTTTAAGAACTTACGAGTAGCAAAGACAATGATGAGGAAGAAGCACAGACTGGCAAGTGATTTTTTCTCCATGACTGATGACTCAGATATTATAAGTATCTTACCACAATATTGCTCTCAGATTTCAGTGCAGAAAGTGATTAACTTGATGTGTTATATATAGAGCTAGCTGTTACTGCTTAGCCTATTAAAGTCATTGATAGCCACTTGGTGGGAGCTGGGAAGTTGGAACTATGACATAAATTGCTTGACCAAACTGCAAGAAACAAATCATATATAGGGGTTTAAAAACTCCAGACTGGATATACTTGTGCATACTAAAAATAATATAAATCAAAATAGAAAAATGATATAGACAAAAAATTCTTATCAGGACATTTCACAAACTATACATGGCAAAATAGAAAAAAATGTGTTTACAATCATGGTGTAGATGTATCCTCAGCCCATATAAAAAAATATTTAAAAATTTTAAATTAAAGTAAATTCAATTAAATTTTTAATTGTGTCATATCCAGACCAGATAAACTTATACATTTCTTGTCCCCTTTTGGTCGAACAAACTATTATCTCTCTCTCTCTCACCTCACCGTCAACGCCACATCCACCGTTCCACCAAAACCAAAAAGGCCCACATCATAACACTATTCCCATTCCTGATTTCTATCTCTCAAGGCTACATTCCATTTTCCACCCACTCGCACCCTTGGCGGTGGGTTACATTAAACTCCATGAGGAGATAATATTGGAAATATGTGCACCCATCCCAAGACATAAGGGAAGGTCCACCTCTGACTTTGACCATAAGCAGATAATTTTGGTGATGGAATGGGAAAATATTGGTGAGATGAGATGGTAAGAGGCGTAGTGAGTGTAATTAGATAGTGTAATGTGGTAAAATTTAACATACTTTCTTTTTATTTATAAATACAGTACAATTTAAAATTTAATTGGACTTAACACTCCTCATTAACACTCTTCATCAATATTAAAAACTAAGTAAGAGGATGACAGTGATATAGTGTTTATTTATTTCATAGTACAGAGTTAATATATATATATATATATANTGTAATTAGATAGTGTAATGTGGTAAAATTTAACATACTTTCTTTTTATTTATAAATACAGTACAATCTAAAATTTAATTGGACTTATTTTAATTTGAACTGAAATTATATATATATATACATGTGTGTGTTATGTTATCTTTATCTTAAAAAGAAGGTAGCACTACCTACTCATTTAAAGAGGTTTTGATAGAATTTATATCTTAAAATTAATATTATTATAAATATCTTAAAAAAATAAATCACCAGTGTGAGCTAGTTAATTTTTTATAAAATATATAAACATAATAATACAAGAAAATAACATAATTAATAACAGTCATAAATAATAATTTTTTTTTTAAATAAAATCTCAAATTTTATCAATTATTTTGAAATTTGACTCACAAATTTAATTTTTTAAAATGTTAACAAAAAAACACCATTTTGAGGGCATGGATCCCACCTAAATTTAGTAGAGTAACACTACTCTTAGATAACATAACAATCACTTAAGATAAGAATCCTTTTTAAAGATTGCTGAGCCCAAGGCTCCCTTCTACTTGCCTTGCCAAAGATTGCTTTTGGTGTCTTGTTCGTTCAACTATCAGCCACCATTGGCATAGTCCTCAACTGTGTCAAGTTTATCCGGTCTGGATTTTTTAAATCCCTATGTATGATTTGTTTCTTGCAGTTTGGTCAAGCAATTTACGTCATAGTTCCAACTTGCCAACTCCCACCTAACAGCTATCCTTGACTTTGATGGGCTAAGCAGTAACAGCTAGCTCTATATATAACACGCCAAGTTAAACACTTTCTTCACTGAAATCTGAGAGCAATATTGTGGTAAGATATATATAATGTCTGAGTCAGTCATGGAGAAAAAATCACTTGCTACTCTCTGCTTCTTCCTCATCATTATCTTTGCTACTCGTAAGTTCTTAAACTTCAACGCTATATTCCGCTTTTAAACTTGATTATCTTAGTGCATTATCATATTTACTTTCCATCACTTTTTTCCTTTTGTTAATTTTCTTATGAATGAATGGACCGTGCAGAAGAAATGATTGTGCAGACTGAGGCAAGAACATGTGAGGTGCTGAGTGATAAATACAAGGGACCATGCTTTGGTGGTTGTGATTCGACCTGCAAGAACAAAGAACACTTAATCAGTGGTAGGTGCAGGGACGATGTTCGCTGCTGGTGCACCAAAAACTGTTAAAAGAGCTTCATCCATGATTTTGTTCAACAAGATGGTGCAGGCACACTTGTGGCAGTGACAGTATTATATATATTAATTAACAATGTATTATGAAATAAATAAACCATACGCGTCTGTACCATTGTGATCCACTTATTAGTTTTTAATATCGATGAAGAGTGTTGATGGGGAGAGGTTTCAAAAGTGATCAGGTGCTCCTACTTATATGTTGGAATACATGTGTGTGATCAATAGGTCACTCGCATAAAATTATTTACATAGTGGAATAAAATAAAAAGTTCTCTCCTCTCTAGTTTATATTGCCAATGTGAAGATTAGTAAATTTTGAATATGTTGATACTTGAATCTAGTCCGAAATGTTATCTTTCCTCAACAAAATAATATTATGTTTTTACATTTGAATGGATCCGTAGAAAAAAGTGAAGTTAAAAATATTATATATATGTTTAAGTCATATGGAGAAGGACATATATGTGCCAAGGGTATTCTCTTGACATTAGCTTCCTCTTCGCTTCAGATTTGCATGGTACTCCTTCTGAGGGTTTAAAG
>QAOA01001553.1:20992-67372 GCA_003255065.1 Cercis canadensis
GCCAAGGGTATTCTCTTGACATTAGCTTCCTCTTCGCTTCAGATTTGCATGGTACTCCTTCTGAGGGTTTAAAGAAAATCTATGAAATAAAGGACTTTTTTTTTTTATCATGAGAAACTCTTTACTCATTCAAATTTATATGGATTTTGATACTCTAAATTGAGGGGTGCACTTTAGAAAGTAGAATGCAAGCTTACCCACCCCCATCGCCATTTAGTTTGCCACATAGGGCCCAATCGAGTTCGGGTCAAATTGCCATCCTAAGTTGTATATGTAACTTATGGATAAGGAATGAGAATTCATGCTAAATTATTAAACAAGGGAGGTCATTGTAATTTCTATAAAAGAAAGGTGGTATTTCTATTTTTATCAAACCTAAAAGGAGGTTAATATAATTTACTCCAAAATTTAATCTTGATCATAATCGCAAGTAATAAAAGTTAGTTTTTGCAATTAAAAGTTTAAGGGGGCGTTTGCTACAAGGGTTATTTTTTCATTCCTAGGAATCATTATTCCTTGGAATATTGCCATTCCAAGAAATGTTATAATTTATATTTGATCGGCCTTAAACATTCATGGAAATATGAAATAATATTTCTTAGAAATCTTCTATCTCTATGTTTTGTTTAAATATTACTTTCTTAGGAATTTTGGTTATTTTTTCAAAAATACCCTATCTATATTTAGTAAAAAAAAAAAAANAAAAAAAAAAAAGTTCACTGTTTCTAACAATTGATGAATGCTTAATTGTAGCAAATTTGTGTCTTTTTTTTTTCATTTTTTTAATCAAAATCCCTCAATCTTCCTTGAGAATGCTATTTTCTTGGAATTTTTTTTTAAAAAAAAAGTTGTACCAAACATGACAATCTTACATTCCCAAGCTGGCATTCTCATCAATCTAAAAGGAATCTTCATGCTAAACTCCCACTAAGGTAATGTGCTTGTAGATGGTTTAAAAAGTTGAAACTTAAAAGGTATCATTGTATGTTCATTGGCTGGGTTGGTTTGGGTTTCCATTACAAGAAAAAAACTTGAAATGGACCAATATTCTTCTCACGGTTGTCATGGAATTTCTCACAGACCATAGGGCGAGAAAAAAACAATTGTGACAAAATGGATTTCTCACACGGAGTTTCTCACGGATAACTTGTGTAGCACNAAAAAAAAAGTTGTACCAAACATGACAATCTTACATTCCCAAGCTGGCATTCTCATCAATCTAAAAGGAATCTTCATGCTAAACTCCCACTAAGGTAATGTGCTTGTAGATGGTTTAAAAAGTTGAAACTTAAAAGGTATCATTGTATGTTCATTGGCTGGGTTGGTTTGGGTTTCCATTACAAGAAAAAAACTTGAAATGGACCAATATTCTTCTCACGATTGTCATGGAATTTCTCACAGACCATAGGGCGAGAAAAAAACAATTGTGACAAAATGGATTTCTCACACGGAGTTTCTCACGGATAACTTGTGTAGCACTTGAGAGCTTCTCACGTGTGAGTCGTGGATTTTCCCATGGACTTTTGTTCGTGAGAAATTGTGTCAAACGGATATCCGTGAGAAATTTCGTAAGAATTTTTCCTTTTTTTTTTCCTAAAAATGATTAGTTTTTTTTTTCCTCAACAATTATTAATGTCAATGAAAGGCGTGATATATAAAAATAAAAATGAAATAATTCAAATAGAAATAGAATAAAAATTTATTAATCAAATGTAATTACAATAAAAAAAAATGTTATACAATGAAGCAAAAAAAAAGTACAATACAATTTCCTAAGCCTTAATTCCTGTTGTCGTCGTCTCCCAAGTCCTCAGCTGCGTCATCCTCATCGTCAGTCGGGGGTTGTGGGGCCACATTAGATGATGCACACTGACCTCCCTGCAGTAGCTGAGCCAACATCATAGCCAGTTGCTCTATGGACGTCCCCAAGCCCTCAAAAACTTGGATCAATGGCATGAGCCGAGATAGCTCCTGCAGGGGGTCATGACGGGCATATGCGACATCATCTCCGATAGGTGAAGATTGGGCTGGTCAGAGAGCTGGATACCCCATGGTTAGGCTGAGTCTAATAGGCCAGCCTGAGAACCCATGCCATAAAGAAGAAAGTTAGTACGAAATATATACATAAAATTAATTGACATAAAAACTAAAGAACTACAAAAATACTTACATAAGTGGACTAAGCCTGTGGATGGACCTAGCCCTTGTTGGCACTGTGCTAGAGGTGACGAAAGACCTCCGGTGGGTTGTGCTCTTTCCCCAACTCCTTCGTCTACAAAAAATTTCAATCGTTCGTAAATAGAAAGAACCATAACTTTTAAACATATATAAAATTAAATAATGTTATTAAATTAAAAACTTACTAGCCTCCGTTTGTGTTTGGAAATGATGATTGAACCACCCCTGTGATAAGCCTGGCCCTGATCCAAGGACCGGTTCTTCTTGTTCCGATCTAAGACCACCCTGTACTTTTTGGAGGCCAATTTAACTCTTAGGGCCTCTAACACATTAAGCAACAACCATTCGCCATTCATCTTCTAGTTCCTGATGTCTCGGAAAAAGGCGCGAATGTTCATATTGCAGGTCCTAGACACATTTCCTTTGCATTAGAAAACAAAAGATCAAGGTTAGTAAACATTAAAATGAAATGGGTTTAAAATAAAGTAAAACTATATGAGCTGAAATGATTACCTTGAACTCTATCCATTAGAGTTCTTTCACCTTATCAAGAACATAGGTGAAATTAGGCTAGACTTCCTCATATTTCGACTTACAGATAGTCGAAAGGAAGTGGACGGGCTCCTTAGACGGAAGAAAGCTGCACAAAAAGAATAGATTGTTATTAGTTGAAAATAATAAACTATAAGCCCTAAAAAATATTTCAGAACTAGGTATTAGAATTAATTTACTCTTTCTTTTCGTATGGCTAGATCCACATCCGACCATCAACTATTAGGGAGCTGGGCGATGGTGACTCCGAAATTGTCGGACTTACGACGACCTTCTAACAGCCGATGATGCGGATCCCAGGGTGGCTGCTCCTGAATACCGCTCATGCATTGCACTGGGCGGCTATGTACACGCCAACCTGAGGGTCAGGATAAACAAAGGCACGAATGACTTGTTATGAGAAGGTCAAGCAATAGCCTTGCCTTTGGCTCTCTTAGAGGGCTCGGATACTAGAGATGAATGCCTATAATCGTCTGATATTTGTCATACAAAAAAAAAATATTAAGAAGGAAATTATTTATACAATAAAATCACTAACCCCTAAATTAACAAACCCTAACCTCTAAACCCTAAATCCTACCCGTAAACTACAAACACTAAACCTTAAATTCTTAAACAAGCCCTAAACTCAAAATCTCAAACACTAAATCCTACCCCTAAACCATAAACCCTAAACCCCAAATATTAAATCTTACCCCTAAATAACAAATCCTAAACCTAAATCCTAAGTCAAACCCTAAATCCCAAATACTAAATCCTTACCCCCAAACCCTAAATTTTAAATCCTAAACCCCTAACCCTAAATCATTAAACCCCTAAATCCTAAGCCCAAATCCCTAAACCCCTAAAACCTAAACCAAAGTGTTAAATTCCTAAACCTCTATCCCTAAACCATAAACCAAAAATTAGGCAGATCCCCTAAAAATTGAACATTTCAAGAATTTAAAATTCTCCACAATTAGTAGAAACACAATCACAAAGTTACAATTTATTCACTAATGAAAAATTACATAGCAGTAGAGGTAAAAACTTACATAGCAATAGAAAAAATTATAAAACTATTTCTACACCATTCAGAAAATTCAAAAAAAAATTCTAGAATCATTTCACATCAAGCATATAAAATGGAAAAAAAAAAATCCCTACCTAATCTTAACAAATGTTATATAGTTCATTATCAATTTCACTACTCAAATTCATCCATCAACCTATACTATTCAACTACATCTAAAACAACTCCCACACTATCTAAAATAAGCAATAAGTATTCTAAACAGGTAAATCATATAATATTCATATAAATTAAAAGACAATGCCTCATACAAAATGCATAAAAAATTAGAGATAACAGAGGGATAGTTGAACCTACCGCAGAAACCTAAAAGTCTAGAAACTAAACCAATAGGGTGGAAGTTGATGTCCTATGCTGCAAAACCAAAGTAGAGGGAGAGGAAATGGTGGAGAATCATCTCGGAAGAGAGAGAACAGAGGAGAGAGAGGAATATTAAATGAAAATGGATAAAATATAAATAAAGGCTGCGGCTGCGCGAGGAAGAAGAAAAACAAATTTTCTCACAAATTTTGTCCATGAAAAAAAAAAACCATAAAATTCAAATTTTTAAGTGAAATGGTGAACATTATGTTCTCATGGACTTTACGGAACGTCTCATAGATTTTCTCACTGTGAGAAACTCTATGACAAAATTTGATTTTTCTCATGGACATTGTCGTGAGAACACTTACCGTATTAATGTGACGGTTGTGATGCCTTTTCTCATGAATTTTCTCATAGATGTTTCTCACAGATAACTATGTCTATGAGAAAGTCCATGAGAAAATCTTAGCAGTCACATTCCATAAGAAATAGAGTGATTTTCTCACGGATTTTTGTTTCGTGAGAAAAATCCTTGAGTAAAATGCTTTTTTCTTATAGTGTTCAGCTAAACCCAAACCCAACCCTAGACTTTTCTTATACAATACAACCCAAAACAAAAGACCTACAACCTAACCAATCCAAACCATAAAAAGCTGGTTTGGGTTGGTTGGTTCTCGATTTGAAATGAAGTTATGTACCAAAATACAATTTATAAAAATAATTAAAGTTTTGGAAAATATCTTGTCAATTAACTTTCATATTCCAATTTATTATTGAAAATGATTTTATCTTCTAATTACACTGCATAATATTTGTTAATGGTTAAGAAAGTCTAGGAGCTGTGTATGTAAAATTTGTGAAAATATACTACAAGTCAAAAGAGTCATAATTAAGAGAGATTCACGAGAATTTGAACCAGTTTGATTTCTAATTTTATTGTGGTATATTGTATATATTATATAATATATTTTTTAAATATGCTTTTTTTGGTAAGTAATTGGGTTGGGTTGGGTTGGGTCAAATTGCTTTACTTTTTTTGGTAATCCAAACTCTAACCAACCCAAAATTTATTAGAAACTTCTAACTTAACCTAAAGAACATATATAGAAATTAAAACCAAACCAATCCATTAGTTTGGTTTAGGTTGCTCGATTTTGTTGGCTTGGCTTGGGTTTTGAATAGCCCTAGGTTTATTCTCGCTATCTTTAGTGAACCAATGGTTATTAAAATTTTACAATGGAACAAATATCTGAAAGAGTCATTAACCCCACAGCCCCAATGGCACCATAACGTTGACACCCCTTATTCAATTTAGGGTAAAAATCATGGGAAAACCAAGCATGTACATTCTTCACAATTTTTGTGTTTGATAGTGGTCACTTACATAGACATGGGGATGAATAAGCAATAGATGCAGAGATGGGAAGATGACAATCTACCTAGTTGAACTTACACCTAATATGATTTACACCTACTCTTATCCTCTCCTTGAACTACAATCTAATGTTTTCAAGAAGATGGGAGAAATTCAATTGGCTTTCAGGTTTTCAGATTGTAGATGCTTCCTAGATTGCATTTTGGTAAACCATTGACTCTAGCTCAATTTAGTGCTTTAAGGAAACAAACTGTTACACTTCTTTCATCCACATTAAGCAAGAATGAACCCCCACTGTGGAGAGAGGTTGTGCAATATGTGCTTGATTCTCGTGAAAATATATGGAGCATGTGGAGAGGAAAAGATGATATTGACAGGATCAAAACTTTTCTATGTGATTGGGCTACCTTGTGCACTTGCGTAAATGATATATGTAAGTGGAAGAATCATATTTTAACACTCATAATTTGTGTGGTTTTAGCTTTTGTGATTTGGAAACCTCAAATTGTACTGCCTTAAATATTTTTTTGCCTTATCCTGGATGTCAGCTTGCAGTATCCAATGAGGCCTGTTGGAAAATGAAGAAGAGTGGGAGTAAGTCCCACATTGATTAGAAAAAAGCAAGACAAAGAGTATATAAAGTGAAGTGTCACAAGTCCAAATGCCTTAGGCATTTTGGACACAAGTGGCACACTTTATATCTTACACAATACTCTCCACAAATATGAAGACTTGGATGGGGCCCACTCAAAATGTCAACATGGTATCAGAGCCCACATGGCTTAACAGCCCAAATCCAAGACCCAGACAAGACCTGTGGCCTCTGAGACTTAAGCACAAAAAAAAAAAAGAGCACAAGCCCAGGGGGCAAAAAAAAGAAGCGGACCTGTGGCCTCTAAGGTTCGAAGCTTGAAGTACAAGCCCAGACTGAGATTTAAAAATGATTAAAAAATGACAAGTCACAACTGGGACAAAAAAAAAGTCCAGTTGGACTTGAGAAGGAGTGTTGGAAAATGAAGAAGAGTGGGAGTAAGTCCCACATTGACTAGAAAAAAGTAAGACAAAGAGTATATAAAGTGAAGTATCACAAGTCCAAATGCCTTAGGCATTTTGGACACAAGTGGCACACTTTATATCTCACACAACACTCTCCACAAATATGAAGACTTGGATGGGGCCCACTCAAAATGTCAACAAGGCCAAAACATCTATCTCTATGGGATCTGCAATTGTCTCATGCTCTAATGCAACTAAAGAACTGGAACTGAGTTTATTTGATTGATATTAAATTGACATGTTGTTAATATAGATGCATTACAACTAAGAAAGCTACTAGATAAGGACTTCTACTGATAACTAATGTAGATAACTAACTAAGATAAAGGCTATTGCAGATAAACAATAGCAAAATAGATAACTAATGAAGATAAACCATAGCAAGCTAAAAGTCCTATCTTTTCATGAAAATTAGAGCCCCAACCTTGCATGCAACCTTACTCATGCGGCATAGCATGGGTTGGGCTTGGACAGTCGGGTGCTATTCTGCTAGCCGCCCCTCCCCCCCCCCCCCCCCCCCCCCCCCCCCCTTCGATCACATTCTTGTCCTCGAAGGCCTCAGTTAGGAACTTCAGATATTTTCCTCGTAACTCAGATTAGAAACCCAGCAGTGCTGCAATGCTTTGTCTGGTATAAGCTCAATTGTCCTATGCTCATCTACTGGCGGTATGGCTACTACAACCATTGGAGCTTCACCTATTGTTTTATGCAACAATGAAACATGGGAAACATGATGGATGCAAGCTTCTGGGGGAAGTACCTTGCCCACACATTCTAGTATCTAGTAGGAGACATAAATTTTGCTTTCTAGCTTCCTATGTGCTCATTTAAAGACAGAGGATTGGCGGAATGGTGTAGACATAAGTATACCTATTCTGCAACCCTAAACCTGATATCTCGTCGTTTCTTATTAGCAATCACCACCATGCACTATTGGGCCATGTGAAGCTATTCCCTTAATTGGAGCAAGACACCATCTCTATCTTGCAAAGCTTGTTCAACTTCATTCAAGCTTGTGCTACCCATTTCATACTGCAATAGCTTTGGTGGAAGTCGGCCATATAGCATCTCGAATGGCATCCGTTTGGTAGCTTCATGGAAGTTGGTGTTGTACCAATATCTACCCCTGACAAGTACTTTCCCCACAACTAAGGGTGCTGAGATACAAAGAACCTTAAATACTGTTCAAGACATTGGTTAACTACCTTGGTTTGCTCGTCTGTTTGAGGATGATAGGATGTGCTTGTTTGGAGCTAGGTACCTTGTAGCCGAAAGAATTATTTCTAGAAATTGGAAAGGAATACGGGATCACTATCACTGATGATGGTCTACGGCATTCCATTTGACTCCACCACACCATCGACAAAGAGCTCTGCCACTATCTTGGCGTTAAAAGGGTGTGCTAATGATAGGAAATGAGCATATTTGCTAAGCCTATCAACCACAACCATACTTACATTTTTTTTTTTTTGGCAAAGGTGGGAAGACCCTCCACGAAGTCCATAAACACATCTTCCCAAACTTGTTCCGGAATGGGTAGTGGTTGTAACAAGCCGGCTAGGCTTTGGGCAAGGTATTTGTTGCGTTGGCAAGTATCACATTCTGCCACCCATTTCTTGACGGATGTGCATAGGCCCTACTAGTAAAAATCCCTCCTTACCCGTTGGTATGTCTTAAGTTCTCCTACATGCCCTCCAATAACCGAGCCATGATACTCTTCCAAAATGCAAGGAATGAAGTTACAGGAAGGTGGAAATACTAGTAGGTCATGGTAGAATAAAATGTCATTTTTGTCATGGAACCCAACTCCATTCTGTTCATGGAACCTAGTGGTGCCTTCTTGGAGCCGTTGGTGCAGGTTGACCAAATATGGGTCAATGGTGTTGGCATTGTGTAACTCTTCCATGATGGAGAAGTGAGAGGTTAAGACAACTAGAAGACATGGGGGATGTCTAGATAGTGCATTTGCTACTGAGTTATCTTTCCCTGGTCGCAAGCAAACTTCGTAGTCATAACCCATGTAATTTGGCCACCTATTTCTGTTGCTTTGGGGTAGTGGCCTTTTGTTCAAAAAGGTACTTAAGACTTCTGTGATATGTGATGATGATGAAATGTTGTACAAACAAGTAAGGACGCTAAACCCGGATTGCTTCCAAGATGGCCATCATTTGTTTGACATAAGTGGATTTTGCCATAGAAGACGGACCCAACGCCTTGCTCAAGAATGCAACTGGTTTTCCAACTTGTGAAAGAACAACACCCATGCCACTGTCATTTGAATTTGTTTCCACTAAAAATCTGGCATAGTCAAGACAAGAGCATTGACCATGATATGTTTAAGTTGCAGAAAAACCTATTAAGCTTCATGACTTCACTTAAATCCCCATTTTTTAAGTAATTGTGTGAGAGGAGCTGCTACACATCCATAATGTTGGATGAATTTTCGATAGTACCCAATGAATCCCAAAAATCCTATTAGGTCAGTAATAGACCGAGGGTATCGCTATATGTGTATAGCTGCAATTTTTCTAGGGTCCATCAAGACACCATTATGTATGATGATGTGGCCTAAATAATCCACTTCCTTCCTACAAAACCTGCATTTGGAAAGCTTAGCATAAAACTGGTATTAAACCAATGTTTGTAAAACAAATTGGAGGTGAGTAAGGTGAGTTTCCCAATTAGCGCTATACATTAATATATCATCAAAGAAAATAGAACAAATTTGCATAAGTTTGAAGCAAACATAATATTCATTGCAGCTTGGAATGTTGCTGGGGCATTGCACAACCCAAAAGGCATTACTAGATACTTGTAGTACCCTTGGTGTGTACGAAAGGTTGTCTTGGGTATGTCTTGTGGCTGTACTCATATTTGATGATATCCGGAACGCAAGTCCAGTTTAGAAAAATAATGGGATCCGTGTAGTTCATCTAGCATATCTTTAACTATAGGAAAGGGAAACTGATCCTTGATAATGACTTCATTGAGGGCTCGGTAGTCTATACAAAAACTTCAGCTTCCATCCTTTTTACGTACTAGTAATATAGGACGTGAGTAAGGACTAGTGCTCAGTTGGATAATGCCCTTGTGTATCATCTCAATGACTTGCCATTGAATCTCATTTTTTTGGTGGTAAGAGTAGCAGTAAGGTTGTACATTAATTGGTGTAGTCCCAAGTTTAAGTTGAATCTGATGATCAAACCCACGCGAAGGTGGGAAATGTGTGGGTTCCCTAAATATTCCATTATATTGCTGTAATAATTTTTCCAACTCTGGTGCAACGTCATTTAGTGATGGTGTAGCTATGTGATTGTCTTCGGTATGTAGTGTAAATAACTCATTGATTTATGCTTTGGCTTTGACAAGAGTGTGAATGGATTCAACATACACTAAACCCTCAATTTGCCCATTTATTTGGTGTTTTCTTTCTCCATTTTCAAACTCCATAGTGAGTTTTTCCCAATCACAAAAGGTCGGTCCCAATGCTCCCAGCCATGGCATTCATCCCTACAAGTGGTAGCACATACAATGTTGCCATAGAAGAGAAACCATCAATCCTTACTTGCACTCGTTGGCATTTCCCTTGGCATTTTACTAGTGAGCCATTTGCCACTAAGACATTGAAAGAGGCAGGTGTCGTGACTGGTAATTATAGCACTTTAGCCTTGCTGCTGCTGATGAAGTTATGGGTGGACCCACTATCTATTAAAACTGAGAGTGGTTGATGAGAAATATTGCTAGTGACTTTTAGAGTTTGTGGGTTTATCCACCCTTCTAGTGCATGTAGAGATATTTCCATTTCTCCCACATCCTTTGTCGTCTTTGTTGAATTATAAACTTGATCCAATCCATAGCAAAAGCCCAAGACCTAAATAAAGTGAAAGATATTTGGGAAATTCCTAGAATTTTCTAGTTAGTGCATGATGTCTCATCTCTAAGTCAGATAAGTCATTTCTAAGATAGAAGACTCATATCCAAGTCAAGTGACCAATTTTCCAAGATGGATAACTCATCTCCCAAAGCAATTAGCTTTTATTATGTAATTTATGTTTTGTGGTGTATGTTGATTGTATTCCCCTATAAATAGGGAAGCTTGTCAGTTGTTTTCATCAAGCAAAAAATATGAGAGTATTTTCAATAACAAGCTTCTTCTTCTCCTTCTTAAGTGAGTTGCATTAGAGAGTTTGAGAGTTTAGTTGTTTTTTAGTGAGTTTTCTTCCAACAAAGTGGTATCAGAGCGATCTTTTGAAAGGAAAGGTATCACTATAGCATATCAAATCAAAGATCTCAACGAAAGGAAGGCAACGCCACCGGAATCAGCCTGATCAGAGTATGGACGCGCCGTCACTCTCCGCTGTAAAATCTCTGTCGAGAAAAATAGTTGAAGCTGCTGTAAAGAGAAGTTGAAATGAGACATGGCAAATGGTATGGCTTCTTTTCAAGTTCCTACACTAAGAAATGACAACTACGATAATTGGAAAATAAAAATGAAGGCTCTTTTAGGTACAATGATGTTTGAGAAGTCATAGAAAATGGTTATAGTGAACCGAAGAATGAAGCTACTCTAACCTCAACTCAAAGGGAAAACTTGAAAGACACATGGAAGAGAGACAA
This sequence comes from Cercis canadensis, assembly GCA_003255065.1. Classification (NCBI taxonomy): domain Eukaryota; kingdom Viridiplantae; phylum Streptophyta; class Magnoliopsida; order Fabales; family Fabaceae; genus Cercis; species Cercis canadensis. The sequence continues at coordinate 32,146 of QAOA01001553.1, forward strand.
GAAAGCTCTCTTTCTCATCTATCAAGCCTTAGATGATGATGGCTTTGAGAAGATTTCAAGTGCAAGCTCCGTAAGGAAGCATGGGAGAAGTTGCAAACTTCTTACAAAGGATCCGAACAAGTGAAGAGAGTTCGCCTTTTANTACTCTAACCTCAACTCAAAGGGAAAACTTGAAAGACACATGGAAGAGAGACAAGAAAGCTCTCTTTCTCATCTATCAAGCCTTAGATGATGATGGCTTTGAGAAGATTTCAAGTGCAAGCTCTGTAAGGAAGCATGGGAGAAGTTGCAAACTTCTTACAAAGGATCCGAACAAGTGAAGAGAGTTCGCCTTTTAGGTGTTAAGAGGAGAATTCGAATCCCTTCAAATGAAAGCATCTGAGTCTATTTTTGATTACTTCACAAAAGTGTTGATTGTTTTCAACCAGCTAAAAAGAAATGGTGAAGAGATAAAAGATACTAGAGTAATGGAAAAGATACTCCGCTCTTTACATCCCAAATTCGATCACATTGTTACAACGATTGAAGAAACAAAGAATTTGGAGGAAATGACAATCGAGCAACTCCAAGGATCTTTACAAGCCTATGAAGAAAAGCAAAAGAAGAAGCAAGAGGCTTCTGAGCAACTCCTCAAGGTGTAACTCAAGGAGAAAGGAGAAACCCAAGGGTACGATAAAAATCAACGTGGTCAAGGAAGGGGTCGAGGCCGAGGACAAGGTAGAGGTCGCGGTCATGGACGAGGTTGGAACAACAGCAATTATAACAACCACTATGAAAAGGGAGATAGCTCACCAAGAGGTCGTGGAAAAGGAAGTTCGAACTCAAGGTATTCCAAATCTCAAGTTCAATGTTATAATTGTCAAAAGTTTGGTCATTATGCATCAGAATGTAGAGCTCCTAACAACAAAGTTGAGGGGAGGACCAACTATGTGGAGGAGAAGACCGATGAAAAAGGAATTCTTCTTCTAGTACAAAAGGAGAATGATGGTGGCCAAGCAAACTCAAGGTATCTTGACACTGGTGCAACCAATCATATATGTGGAAGGAAAGACATGTTCATAGAGATAGACGAATCAATTAGTGGGAATATTTCATTTGGAGATGATTCTAAGATACAAGTGAAAGGAAGAGGTAACATTCTTATCCGTTTGAAAGATGGGAGACATCAATTTATTTCCAATGTTTACTATGTGCCCAACATGAAGAGTAACATATTGAGCTTAGGGCAACTCTTAGAGAAAGGTTATGATATTCACATGAAAGATTATGATCTTTCAATAAGAGATGATCAGAATAATTTCATTGCTAAAGTCCCAATGACGAAGAATAGAATGTTTATGATCAATATCCAAAATGATGTTGCAAAGTGTCTGAAAGCTTGATATAAAGATGCATCGTGGTTGTGGCATCTTTGATTTGGGCATTTTAATTTCAGAAGTTTGGAGCTGCTATCTAAGAAAGAGATGGTGAAAGGACTCCCTTGCATCAACCATCTGGACCAGCTTTGTGAAGGATGTCTACTTGGGAAGCAATTCAGAAAAGGTTTTCCAAAACAATTAGAATCAAGAGCCAAGAAGCCACTAGAGCTCATCCACGCTGATGTGTGTGGTCCAATTAAACCAAGCTCTCTTGGTAATAGTAATTATTTCCTTACCTTTATAGATGATTTTTCAAGAAAAATGTGAGTGTACTTCTTGAAGCAGAAATCAAAAGTTTTTGGAGTTTTCAAGAAGTTCAAAGTAGCTGTAGAGAAAGAAAGTGGTATTTAGGTCAAGGCAATGAGATCTGATCGAGGAGGATAATTCACTTAATTCCAAGGAGTTCAAGGAATTTTACGAAGCAAATGGAATTTGACGTCCTTTGACCGTTCCAAGATCCCCTCCAACAGAACGGTGTTGTAGAAAGAAATAACATAACTATCCTCGATATGACACGAAGTATGATCAAGAGTAAAAGATTACCTAAAGAATTTTGGATAGAAGCTATAGATTGTGTTGTGTACCTTTTAAATCGATCACCAACCAGAAGTGTATGGGGCAAAACACCACAAGAAGCATGAAGTGGAAGAAAGCCCGCCATCTCACACCTAAGAGTTTTTGGAAGAGTAGCCTATGTTCATGTGCCAGACGAGAGAAGAACCAAGCTGGATGATAAGAGTGAAAGTTTCATCTTCATTGGCTATGACTCAAGTTCGAAGGGGTACAAGCTGTACAATTTGAATAACAAAAACCTTGTAATTAGCCGAGATGTGATATTTGATGAAGGAGAATGAGATTTTGGATCTCATAACAACAACATTACTTTTGAACTTCCACTTGAAGAAGAGGAGCAAGCAAATGAGCAACCACAAGAAGAGTCGACAACCCTACCTGCAACGCCAACATTAGCTACCCTTAGAGACTCATCACCTTCATCAAATGAAAGACTAGTGCCTCGTGAACGAAGACTACAAGATCTCTATGAAGAAATTGAAGTTCTTGATAATCTTACATTTTATTGTTTCCTTGCTGATTGTGAACTAGTGACTTTTCAAGAAGCTGCACAGAATAAGAAATGAAGAGATGCAATGGATGAAGAAATCAAAGCCATTGAGAAGAATGGCACTTGGGAGCTAGCCACTCTTCCAAAAGGGCACAAGGCAATTGGTGTCAAATGGGTGTACAAGAAAAAAAAAGAAATGCTAAAGGAGAGATAGAAAGACACAAGGCGAGACTTGTTGCAAAAGGCTATAGTCAAAAAGCTGGAATTGATTATGATGAGGTATTTGCTCCTATTGCTCGCTTAGAAACTATAAGGCTAATTATTTCTTTAGCTGCTCAAAACAAATGGAAGATCCATCAAATGGATGTAAAATCTGCCTTCCTAAATGGAGTGCTTGAAGAAGAAGTCTATATTCAACAACTGGTAAGCTATGAGATCAAAGGCCAAGAAGACAAAGTTTCAAACTTAAAGAAGGCTCTTTACGGATTGAAGCAAACACCAAGGGCATGGAATAGTCAAATTCACAAGTATTTTCAAGATAATGGCTTCACCAAATGTCCTTGCGAGCATGCTCTCTATGTCAAGATTAAAAATGGAGATATTCTAATAGTGTGTTTGTACATGGATGATTTGATCTTCACCGACGATAATCCAAGTTTATTTGAGGAATTCAAGAATGTGATGGCTAGGGAGTTTGAAATGACCAACATGGGCTTGATGACATATTACCTTGGATTTGAAGTTAAGCAAACAGAAAAAGGTATATTGATCTCCTAAGAAAGCTATGCAAGGGAGATACTTAAGAAGTTTAAGATGGAAGGTTGTAAGCCAGTAAGCACGCCAGCCAGCTGTGGAGTCAAATTATCTAAGTATGATAATGGCAAAATCATAGATCCAACAATGTTCAAAAGTTTAGTTGGAAGCTTGCGCTATCTGACTTGTACAAGACCAGATATTCTTTATGCAATTGGACTCATGAGTCGATATATGGAGAATCCAACTACCACCCATTTCAAAGAAGCTAAGAGAATCCTTCGCTATGTCAAAGGTACAATTGATTTTGGCTTGTTCTATTCAAATTCTAATGATTATAAACTTGCTGGATATAGCGATAGCGATTGGGTGGAGATATGGATGATAGAAAGAGTACTCGTGGGTTTGTGTTCTTCATGGGAAACAAAGCTTTCACATGGATGTCAAAAAAGCAACCGATTGTCACACTTTCTACTTGTGAAGCTAAGTACATAGATGCTACTTCATGTGTTTGTCATGCAGTTTGGTTGAAAAACCTATTGAAGGAATTGAACATGACACAAGGAGAGCCAACTAAAGTTTATGTTGACAACAAATCAGCCATAGCCTTAGCAAAGAATCTAGTCTTCCATGATCCAAACACATTGACACTCCCTACCATTACATAAGAGAGAGCATAGCAAGAAAGGATGTGCAAGTGGAGTACGTGAAGTCCCAAGATCAAATTTCATATATCTTTACCAAGCCACTAAAGAAAGAAGTCTTCGTAAGGTTGAGGAATTTACTTGGAATCACAAGATCAAGTTTAAAGGGGGGGGTGTTAAATTATAAACTTAATCCAATCCATAATCAAAAGCCCAAGACCCAAATAGAGTGAAAGATATTTAGAAAATTCCTAGAATTTTCTAGTTAGTGCATGATGTCTCATCTCCAAGTTAGATAAGTCATTTCTAAGATAGAAGACTCATATCCAAGTTAAGTGACCAATTTTCCAAGATGGATGACTCATCTCCGAAAGACATTAGCTTTTATTATGTAATTTATGTTTTGTGGTGTATGTTGATTGTATTCCCCTATAAATAGGGAGGCTTGTAAGTTGTTTTCATCAAGCAAGAAATCTGAGAGTATTTTCAATAACAAGCTTCTTCTTCTCCTTCTTAAGTGAGTTGCATTAAAGAGTTTGAGAGTTTAGTTGTTTTTGAGTGAGTTTCCTTCCAACAGTCTTTTCTTCCAAATATGGTTCATTGGAGTCAAGCATAAGGAGCTGTGGTTTTGTACATTTAAGTTCGCTGGTGAACCGTTCACCGTAGTTGAAACATAACCCTTTTTCCATTCTCTGTTGGATCTCAACCCAAGACAATTTTCTTACCCCATGGTAGCTCTTTTTTCCATGGTGTTACTGAGTGCTTCATGTTGGCTTTTAGTGTTGCATGAGAATTTTTCCTGACACATTATCTTATCATCTCTTAATCTCTAGCATACTCTACTGATTCACACAGTGTTTTTGGTTTCTACACTCTTACCTCTCCCACTAGCTCTTCTTTCAGCCCTCTAACAAATGATCTGATCAATGCTTTCAATGCTTGGAAATAACCTTGAAACAACGTGATTCCACCCACTGAAACACCCAGGTATGGTGAAGCTCCAAGAATTTTAATTTGCACTCTACAAAGATAGAAAAAATATAATTAAAAAATGCAACTAGTTATTAACATTAAAATCTATTGAACTAGAAAATGAAATAAAATAGAAGAAATGCTTAAAATTTTTGGGTTGCCTCCCAAATAGCACTTAATTTATAGTCTTTAGCTGGACTATCTCTAGAATAAATTAACTAGGATAAAAATATAGTAGTGGAGGACTTATGAAATTCCACTCCACTATCTCTTTGAGCTTTAGATTATTGGCCATTCTCTTTTAAACTCTAAACCTTGTTTTCATCTTTAAAACAAGAAAATTTTCTGAGGTGCTCCAATAGAATCTTTTTGAAAGACGGCTTCTTCTTATTTCTAGACAACGACCCAACAACTTGCTTTGTGGGGATTTTCTCATCTTGCACCTCTAAATCAGGTGGCTTTTTCATATTAACTGTCCCCATAGTGTAAGCTTCAATTGGGTCCTTCAATTTGGTGCTTCCGTTTATAGTGTCAATTTTACAACACCCACTCACTTCATTTGGGTGTTTTTTTTCTTTGAAGACCTTGAAGGACACTTGATCATCTTGTACCCTCAAAGTGAGTTGCCATTTTTTCACATCAATGAGAGCTTTCCCAGTTGCTAAAAATGGATGACCAAGAATAATAGGGATTTGATCATCATCCTCCATGTCAAGCACAATGAAGTCCACTGGGAAGATGAACTTGTCCACTTTCACCAACATATCCTCCAAGATTTCCTTTGGATGCTTGATTGATCTATCTACCAATGTCAAGAAGATGGAGGTTGGTTTTACTTCTCCTATACCCAATTTCTTGAAAAAAGAAAGAGGCATAAGGTTAATACTAGCACCAAGATCACAAAGTGCCTTATCAAAAGATATGTTGCCAATAGTGCAAGGAATATTAAAATTCCCTGGATCTTTTAATTTTGGTGGCAATTTCTTTGTAACATTGCACTGCACTCCTCAATAAGTGCCATATTCTCAAAGTCCCTTAGCTTTCTTTTGTTGGTGAGAATCTCCTTCATAAATTTGACAAAGCTTGGCATTTGTGCCAAGGCCTCCGTAAAGGGAATGCTTATATGGAGCTTCTTGAACACCTTAAGGAACTTGGAGAATTGTTTGTCTAGATTTTGCTTCTGAAACCTGTGAGGGTAACATGCTTGGGGTTTGTATGGTGGAGGATTATTAGGAAAAAGTATGAACTTGGGTTTAGTCACCTCCCCTTTTTGAGCCTCCTCAGTAGGTACAGTAGGTTCTTCTTTTGTTTCAGGTGCTTTTTCTACCACTAGAGCTTTCTTTGCTTGTACCTACAAGTTGTAGATGAAAGTAGCTTGGTCTTAAGGGTAATGTCAATCCTTGTCATGAATTGAGTAATGTTAAATGTCAACTAAGCAAGGGCATTTTCCAATAAAGCTTTAGGTGGTGATGGCTAAGCTTAGAATCCGGATGGGTTAATCATATTATGAGAGTTCTTCCAGGAGAATTTTAGGTGGTTCCTCCATCCCGAATTTTAAGTATTTGAGTATGGTGCACCTTGCTTGCTAGAATTTCCCACAAACTGGGCTTCCTCAAGAGATGGTAGGACATTTGTGTTCATTATTGGACAATCTACACTAGAATGTGCCATGACACACTTCACAAGTGGCTTGAGGAGTATGGATAACATTGGTTGTCAGAGTAGCCAGATGCTTTGCAATAGTGTCCACCTTGGCAGTAAAGGCTATGATTGGATCTACAACATGCATCCCATAAATTTTCTTAGTTGGACCCCTTTCAAAAGGCCATTGGCGAGCATTTTCTGCCATTTGATCAAGTAACTTGTGTGCCTCTTCATTAATTTTTTCCATCAAAGACCCACTTGTAGCAGCATCAATTAGAGTTCTTGTGGACCCATTCAAACCATTATAAAGGGTTTGAATTTGCATTCACTCCGGTAGACCATGATGTGGACACTTCCTCATTAAGCCCTTGAAGCACTCCAAAGCTTCATGCAATCCCTCCATGTCTTGTTGCACAAAAGTATTGATGTCATTGCGTATCTTGGCTGTTTATGTTGGTGGAAAAAATCTTGCCAAAAATTGCTTAGTCATCTAAACCCATCTACTGGTAGACCCCTATGGTAAAGAATATAGCATATTTTGTGCTTCATCTTTCCGTAAAAAAGGGAATAGGCATAGTCTAATGGCATTGTCAATGGCGCCATTGTACTTAAAAGTGTCACAAATTTCTAGAAATCATGCTAAATGCACATTAGCATTTTCAGTTGTTGATCTGCTAAACTGGTTGGCTTGCACCATCTGTATTACACTTGCCTTAAGCTCAAATTGATTGGCTTGAATGGGTGACCGACTAACCCCTGAGATTTGGACTAGCCCAGTAGTGATCCCATTGTCTTTCAAGACTTTTCGAGCCACCACTAGCTCTAGGTTTTCCATGAGATTCTCCATAGTAATATGAGTTGTATAGAGGTGCTTCTTTTTTCCCTTCGATTTTTCTTATACGTATTCTTGATTTTAGAATCGAAAGGAATTAAATTAGCACGCCCCACACGTCTCATGCACTAGAGAGAATTCCTGAAGAACAAAGAGCACACACATAAAATAGAAAAATAAAGATCTAGAGCACTTCCTCATTAAGCCCTTGAAGCACTCCAAAGCTTCATGCAATTCCTCCATGTCTTGTTGCACAAAAGTATTGATGTCATTGCGTATCTTGGCTGTTTATGCTGGTGGAAAAAATCTTGCCAAAAATTGCTTAGTCATCTAAACCCATCTACTGGTAGACCCCTATGGTAAAGAATATAGCATATTTTGTGCTTCATCCTTCAGTAAAAAAGGGAATAGGCATAGTCTAATGGCATTGTCAATGGCGCCATTGTACTTAAAAGTGTCACAAATTTCTAGAAATCATGCTAAATGCACATTAGCATTTTCAGTTGTTGATCTGCTAAACTGGTTGGCTTGCACCATCTGTATTACACTTGCCTTGAGCTCAAATTGATTGGCTTGAATGGGTGACCGACTAACCCCTGAGATTTGGACTAGCCCAGTAGTGATCCCATTGTCTTTCAAGACTTTTCGAGCCACCACTAGCTCTAGGTTTTCCATGAGATTCTCCATAGTAATATGAGTTGTATAGAGGTGCTTCTTTTTTCCCTTCGATTTTTCTCATACGTATTCTCGATTTCAGAATCGAAAGGAATTAAATTAGCACGCCCCACACGTCTCATGCACTAGAGAGAATTCTTGAAGAACAAAGAGCACACACATAAAATAGAAAAATAAAGATCTAGACAAAAATTAGACTACCATAATATTGATATTAATAGACGAATAGTCCCCGACAATGGAGCCAAAAACTTGTTGTGTAAAACTCTAACGCAAGTATGCGTTACTGTTTTCAAGTAATAAAATAAGAGTAAAGTATCATCCTACAGAGACTGTGGCTAATAAGTATCAAAATTTGTTATGTTCCAATTTTATCTAGACAATTAAGAAAACAAAGAATTGATGTCGAGCAATAGTTTAAAATGCAAGAATATTATATCTATATGTGCCTTTTGATTTCATCGTAGCTATTTCGATTTGCTATCTCTATTTCATTAACCAAGAACAATCTTCTTATTTGCTAGCCAAGAACCCTAATTTATTCATTTGCCTCTCCCAAGAGGTCAAACGAAAGTATATCTAAGTTATGAACTCACTATATTCCTATGTGAATTACGAATAACCTATAAATTCAATTAATTATTCGATTCTTTTAAATTGACTACACAGACCATGGAGGTATGTCCCTATCCTACATCCAACCTATGTTTTTAATCCCTATGATCCTTATTTACAAATTATCTCCTGGCCCAATTGCAATTATCTAATCAACTAATTGATGATCAAACAATTAGAAACATAAAGAATTGAGAAGAAGACAATTGATAAAGATGTTCTTGAATTAAAGAAATAGAAAATCATAAAATCTTCCTAGCTAGGCTATATCGTAGCCTTAGAAGGGAATTTAGTTCATGATAGAAAAATAAAGAATGATTGAATCAATTCTAGACATAAGAGAGAGAGGAAAAGAATAAAACTTGGTGCAGAAACCCGGATTTTGCCACCACCAATCCATTCTTCAATCCTTGCCTTGCCTATTTTCTCTCCAAAATTGTCTAGGAAGAAGAGAGTTTCTAAAACCTAAAAGTATCTATTTATACTAATTACCAATAATCTTATTTCAAATAGGAAATAAAACTACATCTACGGAAAGTCATAGGTTGGCACTGGGGCTCTTGTATGGAGGCGCAGGGGTGCTTTGTCTCTGGTCAAGATGGAAGCTTGTGGGAGCTGCGGTGCCAATGGAGAAGAGTTTATGTGCTTAGTTTCTGCCCAAGAGCGCTAAGGCACTTGAAAAGAAAGACTGGGCCGCTCCTCTTTGTCTTACTTGCACACACTTTTTCTCCTTTTGAACCACAAATCACACAAACTTCATAATTTTATTAGACCTACACAAATAACAAAATTACGTTAATCAGAACTCAAAATCCTCAAGAAACTTACACAATATTAAGTTAAGAACATCCATAAAGTGGATATAAAATCTACTTAACAATGTGTAGTGCTACAACCACAAAAAATGGGGGGCAGCACTACTCCCATCCAGTTGGGTGGGTTCTAGTGGGAGCCACCTAGTGAATTTGGTGTTGTTATGAAGATGTTGAAAAACTAAGTCATGCACTTAGTATGTACTAGAACAGATAGTTCCATATAAAATGTAAAAAATGCATGATATAGGAAAATATATCAAATTGGAATTTTTTTTTTTTGGCAGAAGTTAAATTTTTTTTAGGCACGTTTTCTTATATTGTGTCATTCTTGCATTTTGTAAAGTACTATGTGCTTTGTCATTTATTGGGAGACTCCTTTTTTTGAGATCTTCACAATAACACCAAATTCACTATGTGGGTCCCACTAGAACCCATCTAACTAGAAGAGAGGTAGCGTTACCCTCCATTTTCAGTGACTATAGGATAGCAATCACCAAAAACAACAAATGCCTTCCAATTTTACAAGTTAAAGATATCCATAAATACCTAATAGTATGTGGTCAAGTGGTACTGATAGGACACTTTTTCTCCTTTTGAACCACAAATCACACAAACTTCATAATTTCATTAGACCTACACAAATAACAAAATTACGTTAATCAGAACTCAAAATCCTCAAGAAACTTACACAATATTAAGTTAAGAACGTCCATAAAGTGGATATAAAATCTACTTAACAATGTGTAGTGCTACAACCACAAAAAATGGGGGGCAGCACTACTCCCATCCAGTTGGGTGGGTTCTAGTGGGAGCCACCTAGTGAATTTGGTGTTGTTATGAAGATGTTGAAAAACTAAGTCATGCACTTAGTATGTACTAGAACAGATAGTTCCATATAAAATGTAAAAAATGCATGATATAGGAAAATATATCAAATTGGATTTTTTTTTTTTTGCAGAAGTTAAATTTTTTTTAGGCACGTTTTCTTATATTGTGTCATTCTTGCATTTTGTAAAGTACTATGTGCTTTGTCATTTATTGGGAGACTCCTTTTTTTGAGATCTTCACAATAACACCAAATTCACTATGTGGGTCCCACTAGAACCCATCTAACTAGAAGAGGGGTAGCGTTACCCTCCATTTTCAGTGACTATAGGATAGCAATCACCAAAAACAACAAATGCCTTCCAATTTTACAAGTTAAACATATCCATAAATACCTAATAGTATGTGGTCAAGTGGTACTGATAGGGCTTATGAGTTTTGTGTTTGAATCTTGAGTCGTAAACCAAAAATACAAAAAAAAAAATGGATAAATTCATTTTATAATTTCTCTTCCTAATATTTAGAACTATATCCACATTTTTTGAAATCGGATCCAATTCATCAGTTTGAGTAGTTTTATCTGATTTATTGCGGCTTGACTACTTAAGCAATTCTTAGATCCAATCTAGATCATTTATACTAATTAGCATTGGTTAAATCCGCTGGAATGTTTGGTCCAGTCCAATTTCATTATTTTAAATTAATTTATAACTTATCTGAGAGAACATTAACATATTTATTTGATATGTAAAGGTTGCATATCTTGAAATTTTTCTTTGATATTGCCTTCATAGATGAGTTGATATTTTAAGAGTTTGTGGGGTTTTTGAAAAGGCGATCCCACACCTGCCTCTATTTCTTATGACATGTTTGGTGCGTGGAATGAAAATCTATGGAGTCAAAATAGGAATGGAGTGGACTAGAATGGAATGACCATTTCATTCTAGAGTATGGTAGCTTTATGAAATCAGAATTAAAATAATACGTGGAATGAAAATCTATGGAGTCAAAATAGGAATGGAGTGGACTAAAATGGAATGACCATTTCATTCTAGAGTATGGTAGCTTTATGAAATCAGAATTAAAATAATTTATAAAAAATATAAATATTCTTTATTAGAAATATAATTTTTTGAGTGTAAGATAAGTTATAATAAGGGTAGTTTATGTTATTTTATAAAATTAATGAGGATATGTTAAGAAAATAATTCATTAATTGCATAGAATGAGCAATTTAACCTCTCAAGGTGGAATACTAATTCTCACTTCTATGGAATTTAGCCTAAAATGGAATCACCAATTCATGCATGTTTTTGCTACCAAACACAAGAATGCTCATTTCATAAAAGAAAGCATGGAATGAAATCACCATTCATTAACCAAATGAGCACTAGGAATGAGGATTCTTATATTTGATAGGAAAAAAAAAGCATGGAATAGAATCAAAAGGCTTGAAATGGTGATTCCATTCTAATCCTTGATTCCACAAAAAAGACAATAATCACAATTCCCCTCTTGAGTGGCCGGGATAGTGATTCCTAGCTACCAAGAATGAGTTAATACTTTGTTTATTTCCTCATTTATTTGATCAGTTAGTCATGACATCATTCTATTTTTACTGTATGTACCAAATGAAAATAAGGAATGGAAATGAATGGACTAGCATTCCATTCTTAATGGAACACAAAGTGAAATAAAAACTTGTCCCATTTCAACTCATACAATTCTCTTTTCTATTCTCATTCCAAAATTGTACAATTGATTCCATAAACTAAAGGAGCCTTAACTGAAAATATGCCCATAGTTTACGACAAATAAGGATCCTTTCCATAGAAAGGTAACATAACACCTTCATGTTTAGAATATCCTACTTTTACACTCATTAAAAGCAAATCTACCATTTATATTATTAGTTACTAGTACTATTCTCGCGCCGATGCGTGGGCTGTTAGGCAGTGGGGTGCGGGACCTAGACAACGGAATTTAGGATAAAATTTATGTGATTATAGGAGCATAATTTATATAAACCGATGCGCGGGCTGTTAGGCAGTGGGGTGCGGGACCTAGACAACGGAATTTAGGATAAAATTTATGTGATTATAGGAGCATAATTTATATAAATCGATGTGATCTAATATACTAATTATGGATTTCATATTTTGAACCATAGAAGCAATACATTGAAAGTATCAATCATGAATCTATAATACATTTGAAAGAGTATTAAACAAATGCAGAATGAGATAATATTATACTCAAAAAAGCTGTGGTGTATGATTTGTTTTGGGAATGTCAGCGTCTTTCTCTAAGTCAACACGATTTTGCATTGATCCTAGAATTGCAACATTGTTGTACCTAATGACTTGAGATATACAAAGTGACTTTGAGTATGAAAAAAGTAGCAAGTATACACTATAGATTATTTAGGATAAGCACCAATCATTATCGTATTCTTTAATAACATCTTTATAACTTATGTGCACACTACACTGTATCTTGTTGTGGGCTTTGTATTTTAGATCTCCACGTTACTAACGCTCCTATGATAAGTAAATGACCAAAGTACCAAACCAAACTTCTTTCAAATTTAGGTCATGTTACACTCAATTGTATTTATTTATACCCCTACCTTATCCATTTTTCTTTCTCATTATATATCACAACAGTATTCTATATTATACCATTTTTTTATATAAAACATAAGAAAGAGAATTCTAAATTTCTTCATCAATAGAAAAGAGTTTCCTATATTGATTACCTAGATAAACATACTAACATTTTTATTGATAAAGTATTGACCCCCAATGGTTAGTAAAATAGTTTAGTTCCCATTCCCAACTTATCTCAAAAATCAACTGCCCAAAATTAAAATGTCCCATTCTTTATCTTTAAAATGGACATGTAATGGTTCATTTTCTATTTATAATAAATGTCATATCCCAATTATTTGATTACCATTGATATTTTTTTAAAAAAATGAATAATTTGTGTCATAAGCACTTAATTCATTATTACAGTAGTCTTAGTTTGTCTACTTGAAGGCAAAAGAAAATATAAAATCTTTATACCCTTGAGACCTACTGAGTTAATTTATACCTTTTGCTACCAATGAGCCTTATTCTTCAATAAAATTATCTAAGGCCATAAAAAAAAAAAAAACTTTTCATAATATTACTCCATAGCAAATGATTTAAAATTATAATCAAATGTCATTGAAAAAGAAATTTGTGTCTAAAATAAAGAAATAATCAACAACTCATCTTTTTAATCAAATAACTTCATGCACTCATAAGAATCCTTAATCCTTAAATATAGTTTGTTAATATACTTTAATTTGTAGTACTTACATTTGGTTTCTTATTTTATGGATGACTTAGGTTTAAGTTCCTTGTTGTAAGAGTTAAGTTCAATAGATTCCTATAGTATATTAGTACATAGATTGTGCTTTTACAATTTCTCTACAATTTTAAACAAATTTTGTTTTTAGAGTCATCAAAATATTAAGTACTCAAATTTTATTTTACAATGTTCCTATAATTTCACAATTTAAGCAATGAAAAATATTTTTAAACTTGAACAAAACCATATGCTTGTAAATTGTAGTTAACACGTTAATCGGCTCTTTGGTATGCCAATCTTGACACATGAATCACTTTTACCTCCCAACTTCTTTTAAGCAAATGTCTTATATCATTGATAATACACCCATAGAAATGGAAGGTCACATCAGCAAAGTCTATCAAGTGCACTGCCTCTTGGAAATTTGATTCACATATAGTTTTCTGATGTCTATATTCCAACAAAATATCAGACCATGCCTTATTGTAGTAAATTTAGCTTTTAGATTGCTACCCATACCTATAGAGCCACATAAACCACCAAGCCACCCCTTGATGATCTCGAATAACCCTCCAAAACTTGATCTCCCTAGGTTCCCAAGATTACCACCATCAACATTTAGCTTAATGGTCTCTATACTTGGAGACTGCCAATGTATCCATTACACCTCTCTTTCGTGCTTTCTCACTTTTCCAGAAAAACTTTACTGCAAGTTAAATTATCGCCTGGATCTAACATTCACCATCAACAGAGTGCCAAGCCTTTCAAAAACCTATTCATTGTGTTTTCTCCATATTCACCACAACGTGTAGTAGAAGAGAATGTGCGACTTCGTTATCCCCTTTCCTATATTCCCATTTATATAAAACCAAGCATTCTATTTTTTTTTTTCCAAAAGCTACTATCTACACTAAAACCCAAATAGACGTGATTTATAGCAGCCCTAAGACAATGTATTGTATTTTCTATATCAAACTTGCACTTGTTGCATAAGAAATTTTGACTAAGGTGTCTGCAAGCATGAAACCAATTTGTGGGTATGGCGTCATGAAGGATTAGCCACATAAAAACTTTAATTTGTTTTGGAGCCGCAAGCCTCCACACCTAGTTCCACCTTTGATATCCATCTGATTTTTTTTTCTTAGATATTAACCAATCATATCTAGCTTTTGCTATATAAACCTAGTTGTGGTATTTCTCCAAACAATCATGTTTTGAATATCACCATATTGAGCAACGGCACTCTAAAGATCTTATTTAAAACACAAACATTTCTATATCAAAGTCTTCATATTTGGATGTGATAATAATTACTAATAATGCTAATGATAATGCATTTCAAGAAATGCATAGCCACAACATGTTGAAGATCAACTGTAGAGGAACTTATCTAACAAAAATAGATCAACCTTGGCCATAGTATCTATTTAAATATCAAAATGAAACATCTTAATTTTTTACATTCCTAGCCAATTCTCTGAGCAATCAATTTTTAAAAAGAAAATGAACCTAATCATGAGAATGAAAAGAAAAGGAATGTTTCATTTTTATTGAAACTTCTTTCATTGAATTAATCTTAAAATTTCTATCCAATTCCATATTTGTCTTATTCTTCCTATACCATGATGTATTTTCACTATCATTATTTTGTGTGGATAATCTTGTTTCTACTCTAATTTCTACCCCCATTTATTTTTCATACCATTATCTTTAGTAGGAATACCCAATGGATTAACTGAATTTATAAATATATAAATTATACTAAAGTAGAAAAGTTGCAGGAGATACTGAAGTAATTATTTTTTTCCATGTGTTATTCAATGATGGTTCAATTTTTTTCATCCAAAACTTCCTTCTTCCCTCATTTTAGTCTACACACATCCCTTTATTATCTTTGTCTTTTGATTACACATGTAATCATTTTTTTCACCATGTCTTCTCTTCTCTTCCCATGTGATCTCTTCTTTTTTCCATGTATCATTTACTCTAATCTTCATCTCAATGCCATATTTTATTTTTTCCTATATGCTTATATCAACTGCTTTTCAATCTCCTCGTACTTCAACAATTTTCTTTGATTCCTTTATTACCAATTTTTATTTTTTCTATGCATCTCTTTGATTCATACTTCCTTCGTCCTACACATTTCAAAGGTATTCACAACTTTTAGTATTCACAGCTTTTATGTTCCCTCTCATCTCTTGATAGTAGTTCATGAAGAATAGTGAATTACCAGTAGAAAAAGCCTTTGTGAAAAATAGAGATCATAAGATAAAAAATCACCCTTGAAGCCCAAGGCATCTTGGAAGCCATTTTTTCTCTACTCAAAGACAGTGTTTTTCCAAAATAGCTTTTTATTATTTTTATACATTTATATATATTGGGATTGGTGAATATTTTTCTCATTTTCTTCTATATTTACTCTCTATATTTTCTATTTTTCTCCTAAAAATATTGCACGGCCTCTTTGCAAGTCGAACACCAAAATCAGCAGGCATAACATATTGGACCAGGGACTCAATATGTCTTAGATGGTGGAGTTGCTTTCACTAAAAGCCTTTGATTTTTGTCTTTCCTTCTACTTTAGTTGCTCCATTTACATTTGGGTGAATATATTTGATTTAAACTTGCAATTGATTATGTTTATGGCTAAGCATTTATGCTCCCAGCAAAGTTTTTTCATGCTTTGAACATCAGTGAATGTTGAAGAACTAAATACAGCTCATTCAAACTTTTCTTTTGGTTTCTGTTAGACTATGGTAAGTCGGTTATTCTTTTAGGAAGCCATTTAGCATAACTTAAGTTTCTCGCTATCTACTTTAGGTTAACCCTTTGATTTTGGTAATTTTTTCATTCTCCCAACTATGTTGTGGATATGTTTTTGTGCTTTCAACAACTACATTTGACAATGAAACCATTGATGATCGTTGCTTCCATTAAGGTACTTTTACTTCTATCTAAAACACACCTATTTGTTCTCTCTTATTCCTTATCCAGAATACTATCCTATCTTTCTATCCTTTGGAAGACACCAACAATAAAATAATGACCATAGTTTGCTATTTTGTTGTGGTCATTTTTCACATACATAGCCAATTAAAACAATACATTTTAACTTATTGTTAATTCATCTCAATTTAGAGTGACTGAATTCATACACAACATACTTCCAAGTTTGTAGTACATTGTAATGCATTTTAACTAGGGGTGTAATTGGTCCAGTTCGGTCCGGTTTTCACCTCAAACTGAAACCGAACCAGCCAGAGAAACTCGGTTCGGTTCGATTTTTTGAATTTTTGAAAATAAAACCAAACCGAACCAAACCGGTCTAAATCGGTTCGGTTTCGTCGGTTTAACCATGAAATGCCTGCTGAAGTCAAATTTTCAAATTCTAATAGGAAGAAAGGCAGAAAACCTCCACATACAAGCAAATCAACCCAAAAAAAATGACAATTCAGTATCCTAATGCACAAAAAATTAGTAAATCAATAATTAAATATCAAATGTAACAATGTATTCTAAATGGAGGTGTTGATTAAACTTCTAAATTATAGGAAATAAACCAGCAAATCACATATCATCCAAGATAACCAAGCACGGTGAGAAACCAGATGCAGATGAGGCTTTTTGGCAGAACAGCAGCAACCTCCCATTTTCCAGCAGTCATCTTTGTTATTAAACCAAAGTTACTAGTGATAGATGCATTATTTCCTGTTGTTTGGTAGAAAAAAGGATCATACTGTTGCAAAATCTGTAAGACTGTGAATCTATAAAACTGAGGCAAAATCTGTTGTTGCAACAAAAAGTTGCTACTGCAACAATATTAGAATACTGTCACCTCACTGCCCTAACCTATTGCCCAAGGAGTGAAGAAATTAATTAAATAATTACATCAAAAGACTAGAAATAAAGAACAACTAGTGGACATGTTCAATGTCAGCTCTTCCTGCATTCAAATTATAGAAAAATTGAAACATTGGCAATGCAACAGGTTTGGAAACTTGAATTAAATGTTAGTGATGCAAAGGAAAGGCCAAGAACTACAATCAACCTCCCAATTAAAAACTCACCAGAATCTTGCCTAGATCTCCTATATTTCTGTATCATCAAAGTAACCTCCTGGAGACAAATAAAACCGAACAAAGTAATATTTACTCACAGCAATAGGACTCAAGAAAATCAAATTATTTAAGAGCATAAATGCCATCATAGGATAAATCAAACCAGTAATAAACATATATATTAAATTTCTTCCTTCATCCTTCGGATTCTCCAGGACTCACTCTGATCTCACAAGTGCTCACTGGGGAAAACTACAATTCTTGGCGCCGAGCTATGCGAATGGCATTGATGGCCAAGAACAAGCTTGGTTTTGTGGATGGATCAATTCGAGTTCCTGATGAAACTGACACTCAGCTTTTCCTAGCTTGGCAGCGTAATAATAATTTTGTTGCTTCATGGCTGCTCAACTCTGTGTCAAAAGAAATCACTGCCAGTGTCATCTATTCAGCCACTGCTGCTGATATTTGGCAAGATCTGCAAGAGCGATATCAGCAACAAAATGGTCCCAAGATCTTTCAACTCAAGAAAGAATTGGTGAATCTTTCACAAGGATCAATGTCTGTAGGTCAATACTTCACCAAACTGAAAGGAATATGGGAAGAAATTGGTGAGTATCGACCAATGTGTAGCTGCAATTGTGGAAGTGCCAGGCCTGTGATTGAACACCTTCTTCAAGAATACGTGTTGTGCTTTTTGATGGGACTCAATGACTCCTATTATCATATAAGAGGTCAAATATTGCTGATGGATCCTCTGCCTCCTATTAACAAGGTTTTCTCTTTGGTAACACAAGAAGAGAAACAAAGAGAACTTGGTTTCTCTATTGCACAAAACGAAGCACAAATGGCTTATGCAGTGACAGGCCAAAGGCAAAATTATGAGGGGAAACCTAAGTATGTCAAGAAGGATAGACCCATGTGTGCACATTGTGGGCTTCTTGGACACACCAAGGACAAATGCTACAAACTACATGGCTATCCACCAGGATACACATCTGGCTACAAGAAGGGTAAAAACACTCATGCTGGCAATGTTAATCAGGTTGGTGAGTTGGAATTCCCTACTGCTAATTCCTCTCAAGAACAGTTCCACATGACTTTGCAGCAATATCATCAACTCATGCAATTACTTCAACCCCAGTTATCACAAACAAATCAGTTTGAGGTGGATAATGCAAATGTCAACACCAATGTGAATGGTATGTGTTTTTCTGCTACTAGCTTAAATTTCCAAGATCACCTGCATTCCTGGATTTTCAATTCATGTGCAACCTCCCATATTGCATGCTCTCTCACATCCTTTACTTCTTACAAATCTTACACTAATCGATATGTTACACTTCCAAACAAAACCAAAGTTTCGGTGTCAGCTATTGGTACAGTCATGTTAGCTCCAAATTTCATTCTGACAGAAGTTCTTTTCATACCAGAATTTCATGTCAATCTTATTTCTGTGAGTGCTTTGTTGCATCAGTCCTCTTATATTGTAACTTTTCACACTAACACCTTCCACATCCAGGACATCAACCAGTCGAGGGTGATTGGCAAGGGTGAGCTGTGTAAAGGATTATACATCTTTCATCCAAAAGGAATTGATGCACAAGTCACCACTGAGATAGCTTCTGTAGTCCCCAGTTTTCCTTCCAAAAATTTGCTTGTATCAAATTCCCATTTCAGTGTCAATTCAGTTTCAGATTCTTCTAAACATGCACATATTTGGCATGCTAGACTAGGTCATTTGTCAGACAAAATCTTGAAAGTTGTTAGCAATAAAATTCCTTTCTCTTGTTCTGCAAATTACACTTCCAACAATTGCTCTATCTGTCCATTATCAAAACTTCGTAGACTATCATTCACTTCACATAATAATTTTACAAAAGCACCTTTTGATCTTGTTCATTGTGATATTTGGGGCCCTTATCATCACTGCACCTATGATGGTAAGAGATATTTTCTCACCTTGGTTGATGATTGCACATGGTTTACATGGATATACATGCTCAAAACAAAAGCAGAAGCCAGTGCATCAGTTATGCAATTTTTTACCTATGTCAAGACCCAATTTGACAGTAAAATCAAGTAGTTCAGATCAGATAATGCCAAGGAACTGCAGCTCACTGATTTCCTGAAGACTGAAGGCACTGTTCACCAATTTTCATGTCCATACAGGCCAGAATAGAATTCAGTTGTTGAAAGGAAGCACCAACACTTATTCAATGTAGCTAGAGCATTGTTTTTTCAGTCCAAAGTCCCTATACAATTTTTGGGTGAATGCCTAAGTACTACTGCTTTTCTGATTAACAAAACTCCTTCACCATTACTGCAGAATCAAACTCCCTTTGAATTGCTATACCATAAAAAGCCCCCTTACAATGCTTTGAGAGTTTTTGGGTGCCTGTGTTTTGCATCCACACCACTTCCTGAGAGAACCAAATTCACTCCTCGTGCCATACCAGTTGTCTTTATGGGCTATCCAGTTGGGTATAAAGGCTACAAGCTCTACAACATCCAAACAAAAAAATTCTTTATCTCTAGAGATGTTATTTTCCATGAACACACTTTTCCTTTTCACACCATTACCACTTTAGAACCCATCAATTTATTCTCTGACACAGTCATTCCCACCTTACATCCAGATACTGAACCAGGACTTGATTCACCTACTTTACCTCCTCCACCATCCCTTCCTGGACATGAGCTTCCAGAACCTAACCCTCCTCCCACTCTTCCTATGCGAAAAACAGCAAGGACCATCATGCCCCCTACCTACCTGCTGGACTACATCTGCAATATCTCCAATACTACAACCACTTATCCCATTCAGCAATCTGTGTCCTATCATAGACTTTCCCCATCCTACATAGACTTTGTCATGCAAGTCTCAGCCATTTTTGAGCCTCAATTCTATCATCAAGCAGTTAAGCACCCTGAATGGAGGCAAGCTATGGCTGAGGAAATCTCTGCCTTAGAGGTTAACAACACTTGGCAAATTGTTCCCCTCCCTGCTGGCAAGCAACCAATTGGTTGCAGATGGCTTTACAATGTCAAGTATAAATCTGATGGCACTTTAGATCGTTATAAGGCAAGGTTGGTGGCTAAAGGCTACACGCAACAGGCTGGCATCGATTTCCTAGACACTTTCTCTCCAGTAGCTAAGATCACTACTGTCAGGTTATTACTTTCTATTGCTGCTGTCAAAAGATGGACTATGATTCAGTTAGATGTCAATAATGCTTTCTTGAATGGTGATTTATTTGAAGAGGTGTACATGCAACTCCCTTTGGGTTATCATACTAAGGGGGAGAACATGGTATGCATGCTCACTAAATCTCTCTATGGTTTACATCAGGCTTCTAGGCAATGGTTCTGTAAGTTTTCTTCCACTTTGCTTCACCAGGGTTTCAGTCAATCTCATAGTGATTACTCACTGTTTACACTTGGCCAAGGTCCCACACTGGTCATCCTCCTTGTCTATGTCGATGATATCATCATTGAAGGCCCAAATGCCACATGTGTCCAGCAAGTGCAGAAGCTATTTCCAGACCTAACATTGCCTACACTGTTAACAAACTCAGTCAATACATGTCTTGTCCTAGAACTCCCCACCTGACTGCTATTCATCATTTACTGCAGTATCTTAAATCCAATCCTGGACAAGGCTTATTCTTTCCTTCCACTTCTTCCCTTCGAGTTACTGCATATGCTGATGCAGATTAGGGAAGTTGTCTTGATACCAGGAGGTCAACCAAAGGTTATTGTGTCTTCATTGGCAACTCTCCTATTACTTGGAAATCAAAAAGACAACCTACTATTTCCAGGTCTTCTGCAGAGGCTGAGTATCGAGCCTTAGCTAGTGTCACCAGTGAACTCCTCTAGCTCAAGCAACTCTGTAAGATTTTCGAGTTACAAGTCCCTTCTGTCATGGTTTTCTGTGATAATCAATCTGCTATTCATCTTGCTTCCAATCCCATGTCTCATGAGAGGTCCAAGCATGTGGACATTGATTGTCACTTCATCCGGGAGCATGTCCACTCTGGTTTTATCAAGCTAGTTCATGTTCAGTCTCAACACCAGATCACAGACTTCTTAACTAAAGCACTACCTGCTCCTCAATTTCGGTTCCTATTGTCCAAGTTGGGAGTATTAGACATTTATCTCCCACCTTGAGGGGGAGTATTAGACACGCTTCAGTTCAGTTAGTTAAGTTAATTAGTTAGCCTCTTAGTCAAGCACGTGCTATCAGTACACGTCATCATAATTAGTTAGAGAAGTCAGTTAACAATGCAGCTGCATGGTTAGATTAGTTTTGATCTTATTGGTCAAATATGTATACACGTCATGTATGTATTTCAGTAGCTTATATACCCCCTGTATCAGAAGAGATGAGATCACTTTTAAATGCAATACAGAATTCATTTTTCTGCAAGTTTTCTTTCTCTGAGCTTTGTACATATTCTCTGCACCAAGACTTAATATTAATTAAATATGTACTATGAAATAAATAAACGGTACGCGTCTATACCATTGTGATCCATTTATAAGTTTTTAATATCGATAAAGAGTGTTGATGGGGAGAGGATTTAAAATTGATCAAGTGCTTCCCCTTATTTTTGGGAGTATATGTGTTTGATCAATAGGTCACTCGTACTTAATTACTTAAATAATGGAAAGAAATAACACTTTGTCTTTTCTATGGTTTATATTGCAAATATGAAGATTTGTAAATTTTGTATATCTTCATACTTGAATCTAGTCCTAAACGTCATCTTTCCACAACAAAATAATACACTGTTATTACAGTTTAATGGATCTGTAAAAAAAATCTGTAAGTTAAGAAAATTATATATATGTTGAAGTTATATAGAGAAGGAAATAGATGTGCCAAGGATATTCTCTCGACATTAACTTCCTCTAGGCTTCAGATTTGGGTGGCATTCCTTCTTTGAAGCAAATCTATGAAATAAAGGACACTTTTTTATCATGAGAAACTCATTACTCAATTAAATTTATATTTAAATTCACTAAAATGAGAATTGCACTTTAGAGAATAAAATGCAGGCTTACCCAGCCCCATCCCCATTTAGTTTGCCACATACCCCACCCCATCACGGGTAAAAATTACGGCCCCATGAAGTTCGGGTCAAATTGCCATTCCTAGTGGTATGTGTTACTTATGGATAAGGAATGAGAATTCATGCTAAATTGTTAAATAAGGGAGGTCGGTGTAATTTTTGACATAAATAGGTGGTCTCTGTAATTTTATCAAACCTCAGAGGAAGTTAATATAATTTTCTCCAACATTTAATCTTGATCATAATCACAAGATATAAAAGTTAGTTTTTGCAATTAAAAGTTTTAAAAGGGCGTTTGCTACACAGATTTTTTTTTTTTTTTTCATTTTTAGTAATGTTTGTGGGAATATTACAATTTAGGTTTGGTTAATCTTAACATTCATGGGAAGGTGAGATAATATTTCTTAAGAATTTGTTACCTCTATATTTGGTTCAAATACTACTTTTGTAAGAATCTTGGTTATTTTTTCAGAAATACCTTATCTATATTTAGTAAAAAAAAATTTATATTATTTTTTAACAATTGATGAATGCTTAATTGTGGCAAATTTGTGTCTTATATATATATATATATATATATATATATATATTTACTTCAATATCATTAGTGGACAGTGACTCGAAATTCTGGAGCTTGCTACTGTTGGAATGTCTGGATGTTCGGTTTGCTGTTTCTAGATGATTTGCATCTTAAGGGTAAGGAGGAAAACATGCATGTAAGGCTTGAAATTTTCAGTTTTCTCGTGGAATTTTTCAAAGCATCTTACCGTGAGAATCAATTTTCAGAATTCATACATAGGCAGCATTCTCATGGTACAATACCATGAGAAAAATACTATTTCTTACGGAATTTCTGTTGGTATTGTACTGTAAGAATCATTTTCCCAGTATCATAATTTTGTTGGTTTCTCATGGTATTTTACCGTGAGATATTATATTGTGAGAATAGTGTAAGAATAATTCACGCTTTGTACCAAACTCCCAAAAATATGTCCATTTTCTCACGATATTTTACTGTTAGAAAGTTGTTTCATGTTCTTCGGTTATTGTGAGAAGTACTCGGAGAAACTTTCTCATAGTCTGAAACTACCATGGGAAATTTCGTTTGTTACATCATTTGCTCTCATTATAGTGATTTCGTGAGAAATTACCATAAGAACCCAATTTCTCACAATAATTTGAGCAATTTCTAACTGTTTTATTCCATGAGAAAATGCCTGCTTTGTTGACATTTTCTCACGATATTTTACTGTTAGAAAGTTGTTTCATGTTCTTTCGGTTATTGTGAGAAGTACACGGAGAAACTTTCTCATAGTCTGAAACTACCATGGGAAATTTCGTTTGTTACATCATTTGCTCTCATTATAGTGATTTCGTGAGAAATTACCATAAGAACCCAATTTCTCACAATAATTTGAGCAATTTCTAACTGTTTTATTCCATGAGAAAATGCCTGCTTTGTTGTAGTGCCTCTCCCATGAATTATTTCTGTAAAAAAGAGTTAAGAAAGATTGAGAGAGAAAATAGGAGCAAGTTAAAAGGTCAAGAGAAAAAGAAGAGAGAATAATTAATGATGTTTTATTATTTTCAAAAAAATATTTTTTAATAAGGTGATGTGTAATTATTTCAATCATTAATTATTATAAAGGTAGATAAGCCTATATTTTATTCTCTAAAGTGTACCACTCATTTTAAAGGATCCAATGTTAGTCTCACAAGTCTCTGATATTGTTTTGATGATAACAATAATGCCTTGTTATTTCTAATATGTGTTTTTGTCTTGTTGTTTCTTATCTATGTTGAGTTTATAAGCTGTTATCTAGAACAGATTTGAAATGAAGCATTGAAGAACTTGTTCTTGTCTTTGTGATAAACGTCAAACCTTGCTTATGTGGATAAAGCTTGTCGAGGACTCTCCAGCCAAAGTTACCCTTTTACAATCTGACTAAGAGTTGTACTTTTTGAGAATGGAAAGTTATCTTTTGAAGCGTCCTTTCCAAAGTTCTTGTTTCAAGGAAAAGTCTATTTATCTTCTTACACAAAGTAAGACTTTTGTGGACCAAAAGGACAAAAGCTTCTTTGATTGATTGACAAAGTGTCAGCCAGTTGGTAACTCCTCTTTTGCCTCCCCCTTTGTCTTTAACGTGCACAAGAAATCAAATAAACCAAGGAGACTTCTAAGGCTTCCGTAATGCATGAAGAGTAAAAAGAAGAAAACATTTTTAGTGAGAGAAAGAAGCCATTATTGAGAGCTTTGCTCTTCATCTTCTCCTCGACCACTTCTTCATGCTTCAAGATGTTAATTGAAATATATATACTCTATGAGAGAGTTTCATCTTTGGGGCTGAATCAAAACACTTAGGTTTTGTATTTGGATTTCTATGGGAGAAATCCATGAGAGTGATCTCTAATAAATTAGAGAGAGAGAGTTCATGGTGAGCTTGAAAAATAAAAATCATGATTGTTTAGTTTGGAGAAGCTTGAAAAAATAAACTTGAAGTATAGTGGAACCCCATGCTATGGGAGAAGTGGAAGTAGGTATGATTAAGCCGAACCATTATAAAGATTCTTGCTGATCTTCTTCCTCCTCTTCTCTGATTCTTTGGATATTTTTTTGTTTTGGTTTATATGGTTTGTTAAGTTATTTCATTATATTCAAATCTGACATTTGTTAAAAAATTAGTTTGTGAGAACTAGTTTTTAAAAAAAATTTGATTTGAATTTGTTTTTTAAGAGAAATTTTTAACAATTCCTATTCACCCCCCCCCCCCTCTCTCTCTAGGAATAGAATTTGCAACTCTCATCCAAATCTATATAAATTTGATTGAGTCATGAGTTTTTCATAATAAAAAATGTCCATTTATTTCATAGATATTATTTAAACCCTCATAAGGAGAGCCATGCGAATTTGAAGCCAAGAGTAAGTTAAACCCTGGCACATCTATTTCCTTCTCTATATGACTTAAACATATGTATAACTTTTTTAACTTCACATTTTTTATACAAATCCATTCAACTGCGAAAACATATATTATTTTGTTGTGGGAAAATGACATTTAGGACTAGATTCAAGTATATATGTTAAGATATACAAACTTTACAAATCTTCATATTGACAATATATAAAACCCACCATTATTTCCTCTACTTTCTCTCTCTAAAATTCAAAACTACCATTGATGAACTAGAAAAACCTTAACCAATCAGCCCTCTCTCAACTATAAGAACCACAACTTCTCTGCTTTGCTAAGAATTTTCCTATTTCTCCTCCACCATGAAAGACAACGTTTATTAATTTCTCTATCTAAAATGTTTCTCTCTCTAAAAGTCAGAAATTCACCATGGCTACCATTATTCCCACCTCTACCATTAACACTTAAAGTCTTGAACAAGACAACCATATATCAAAGCTGCCTCACTTGCAAAGCTCAACCCCAAAATCACCAGAACTCCCTTCAATAGTCACATCATGACTCCAGCCTTCTTTGATATAGAGTCTATCTTCCTCCATAACCACCATTAGCACTTCCTCTACAATTCCATCATTTTCTTGTATTTCACCACTACCAACTTCTCTACAGCACATCTCTGCTATAGCCCCTAAGAGGCACTTCTATTGCTGAGCCCAAGGCTCCCTTCTACTTGCCTTGCCAAAGATTGCTTTTGGTCTCTTGTTCGTTCAACTATCAGCCACCATTGGCATAGTCCTCAACTGTGTTTAGTCTCTGTTAAAGGTAAGAATCCTCTTTTTTTTTTTTTTTTTTTTTTTTTTTTTTTTTTTTTTTTTTCTCTGGTTCTTTTTTACTTCTCTATCACATATCTCCCCCATCAATTTATGTACAAACGAAAGTAAACCAAAAACTACAAATTCTATTTGCAAGATTGAAAAAGCGGATTACTTTTTTCTTTTTTGGTGCAATGGAAATTAAATGTTATAAAACTCAAAGGTTAAGTTAAAAAGGTAAGTTTGGGAAACGCTGTTCCCAAATGGTGTCGGCATTATACCGTAAGAAAACACAAAAAAAGGCATAAAATTAATTTAATGAATAGACGAGGAAGTATATAATAACAATAATAATTAAAACAATATAGATGGAACATGACAACAGTGAAAATGAAACTTTCCTCATCCAAATGGAAATGAGTGAAAGCAATTTGGATCAAAGCCAAGATTCCAGTTTGGTTTGGGAAATCACTATAGTTCCTGTTGTACTAGACAACTACAGCAATGGTGAATTTGATTAAGCTCACCCTCATTCTTCTCTCACCTCCCCAAGTGTGGTAACAATTTTAATTTCTGCAATGGGAGAGTTCATATTTTCTTCCAAGAGAAAGGAGTTAAGAAAGTTGAGAGAGAAAATAGGAGCAAGTTAATCGGTCAAGAGAAAGGGGAGAGAGAGTAATTAATGATGTTTTTAGTATTTTAAAAAAGAGTAAAACCCTTTTTTAGTCCTTGGAAAATGTAGCTACTGACAAATTCATCCTCCAAAAATTTTCAGTGACAAATTGGTCATTGAATTATTATTCTGTCTGACAAATTAGTCCTCTGGTACTTCAATGAGAAAAGTTATGGACTCCTACAGACCCATTTCCTAAATTTTTTTTTTCACTGATATTGCATAGCTATGTTTAAGCCCTCATTTTCTTATTCAAGTTCTCCTTTTCTTTTCACTGATCTTGCCTATCGGAGGACTAATTTATCAACGAAATAATAATTCAAGGACCAATTTGTCACCGAAAATTTTTGGAAGACGAATTTGTCAGTAGCTGCATTTTTCAAGGACTAAAAAATGGGTTTTACTCTTTAAAAAAATAAATTTTAATAGAGTGATGTGTAATCATTTCAACCATTAATTATTTTAAAGGTAGATAAACTTGAACTTTATTTTCTATAGTGCGCCCATTTTAAAGGATCCAAATTCATATAAATTTAATTGATGATGAATTTTTCAGGATAAAAAATAGTTATTATTTGATATATTGACAATGAAAGTAAAATATATACACAAGTAGTTGAAATTTTTTAGTTATTTTCATAACAAGTTAAATTATAGATATTAATATTCTTAATCAATTTATATATTTTAATTTAAGATGTTTTCATATTTCAAAATGTATTTTTCATATAAAATTATAAGAACATAAAATAAATTGTCATTATTGATTATAAATATGAATTCTAATTTTATCATTTTTTTTATTGTGTTTTATTGAAACTAATCATATATAAGATATCTAATACTATCTAGATCGTTACTAAGATGATTTATGAAGTGTTTATTACAAAAAATATATAATTCAAATTATTTGTATAAATTTTAAATTTTAGTAGCAGTGTACCAAATATAAATTCAAAAAAAATATCCTTTATTTCATAGATTTGCTTTAAATCCTCATAAGGAGTGCCGTGCAAATCTGAAGCCAAGAGGAAGTTAAACCCTTGGCACATATATTTCCTTCTCTATATGACTTATACATCTGTATAAATATTCTTAACTTCACTTTTTGCTACAGATCCATTCAAATGTAAAAGCATAATATTTTGTTGTTGTGGAAAGATGACATTTAGGACTAGATTCAAGTATCAACGTATACAAAATTTACAAATCTTCACATTGGCAATATAAATTAGAGAGAAGAGAACTTTTTTATTTCATTCCACTATGTAAATAATTATCTGTGAGTGACCTCTTGATCACACACATGTATTCCCACATATAAGTAGGAGCACCTGATCAGTTTCAAAACCCCTCCCCATCAATCAACACTCTTCATCAATATTAAAAACTAATAAGAGGATGACAGTGATATAGACCACGTACGGTTTATTTATTTCATAGTACATAGTTAATATATATATATATATAATACTGTCACCGCCACAAGTGTGCCTGCACCATCTTATTGAAAATCATGGAGGAAGCTCTTTCAACAGTTTTTGGTGCACCAACACTTAAGACCCTTGCATGTGCCACTAAGTAAGTGATCTTGCGTAGTGCAGGTCACGTCACAACCAGCAAAGCATGGTCCCTTGTATTTACCACTCAGCACCTCACATGTTTTTGCCTCAGTCTGCACCATCATTTCTTCTGCACAGTCCATTCATTCAAAAGAAAATTAACAAAAGGAACAAAGTGATGACGTAAATATGATAATGCACTTAGATAATCAAATTTAAAAGCGGAACATAGCGTTAAAGTTTAAGAACTTACGAGTAGCAAAGATAATGATGAGGAAGAAGCAGAGAGTAGCAAGTGATCTTTTCTCCATGACTGACTCAGATATTATATGTATGTTACCACAATATTGCTCTCAGATTTCAGTGAAGAAAGTGATTAAATTGGCGTGTTATATATAGAGCTAGCTGTTACTGCTTAGCCTATCAAAGTCATGGATAGCTGCTTGGTGGGAGCTGGCAAGTTGGAACGATGACGTAAATTGCTTGACCAAACTGCAAGAAATAAACCATATATAGGGGTTTAAAAAATTCACACCGGATAAACTTGTGCATTTCTTTGTGGACCATGTGAAATGGAACACGTGATAAGATAAAGAATACTAAGAATGGTTCAACTGACCAATTTGCTAGTGATTGAGTCGTATTGATATTAGAATTTACAGGTTTTATGTTTAAACTTGAAGTTATAGGCAAAACTACTTGAAAAGAATGGTCCAACTTATGTGAAAAATAGAGATTAAATTATTTCACTTGTCCAATACATTACTTATAAATAAAAGATTTATAGTGCTCTGATACTTGGAAAAGTCTACCCCTGTGAAAGATTCTTTTCTTTTTGGGGCCATGTCCCCATGCGGAAGATGAGAAATGGGTTTTGGTGACACTTGTTAGATCATTGTCAGCCAGAGGCAACCCATTTGCCAATAGCCATGTCCCTAGTTACGTGGAAGATGAGAAATGGGATTTGGTTACACTTGTTAGATCAACGTCAGCCGGACAAGGAGGCAACCTATTAGTCATTCCCGAACGACAAGATGAAGGATATGCTCCAAGTGAAGTGGATAATAGTGGAGACTATTTTTATCTCTATGGTCCAACTAATTATTCTCACTTTGCAACTATGAGGCACTTTGGTTGCCGAGAATGCTCATATAATTTTTACGTTAGTGATATTCCCACGTGTCACCTTGGACACGTGGAAGTAGTCAAATTTTCATGTCTTTTTAAGAGGAGCATATAAAACTAGATTTTAGGAGAGACATTCTTATACAATAAATGGTAAATTCACAATAATTTTATGTTAAAGAACTATAAATAATTTGTAATATACTTTTTTAACATTTATACATATGGCACAATTTAAAATTTAACTGGACTTACTTTAACTTTAATTGAATTTTTTTATATGAGCTTAGGATACCTCTACATCATAATTATAAACACACGTTTTCTATTTTACTACATACAATTTGTAGAATATCATGATAAGATTTTTTTTGTATGTATCATTTTACTCAACATAATGGGGAGACTATTTTTATCTTTATGCACCACTTGAGTTGGACCATTCTTGTATTCTTCATCTTGTCACGTGGTCCCACCAGGCGGCTATCCATGACTACAACAGGCTAAGCAGTAACAGGTAGTAAGTGATTTGTTCTCCAATCACAAAATTGCTCTTAGATTTCAGTGCAGAAAGTGATTAACTTGGTATGTTATATATTATAAGGGTTTAGAAAATACTGACCGAAAAAACTTATGCATTTCTTTGTGGACCACGTGACAAGATGATGACTTTTCCAAGTACCAGAGCACTCTAAATACCAAAGCTCTTTATGATAGTGACCCCATGGACATTCATGTACGTGGAACTCTAGCAACATGAAACCTAGATTATTACATACATGATACTGACCCTGACCATGCACTGAGGGTTGTGTCTGTCCTTAGCCTACGTTAGTGATATTCACTCGTAACGTCTAGATTATTATATACATGACATTGATTCTGACCTTGCACTGTGGGGTTGCATTTCTCCTTGGCCTAAGTTTGTGATATTCACTCGTAATGCCTAGATTATTACATACATGACACTGACCCTGACCTTGTATTGAGGGATTGCGTCTCTCCTTGACCTACGTTAGTGATATTCACTCGTAACGCCTAGATTATTACATACATGACACTGACCTAACCTTGCACTGAGGGGTTGCGTCTCTCCTTGGCCTACGTTAGTGATATTCACTCGTAACGTCTAGATTATTACATACATGACATTGACCCTAACCTTGCATTGAGGGGTTAAGTCTCTCCTCGGCCTACGTTTGTGATATTCACTCGTAACGCCTAGATTATTACATACATGACATTGACCCTAACCTTGCACTGAGGGATTGCGTCTCTCCTTGACCTACATTAGTGATATTCACTCGTAACGTCTAGATTATTACATACATGACACTGACCCTAACCTTGCATTGAGGGGTTACGTCTCTCCTCGGCCTACGTTTGTGATATTCACTCATAACGCCTAGATTATTACATACATGACATTGACCCTAACCTTGCACTGAGGGATTGCGTCTCTCCTTGACGTACATTAGTGATATTCACTCGTAACGTCTAGATTATTACATACATGACATTGACCTTGACCTTGCATTGAGGGGTTGCATCTCTCCTCGGCCTACGTTAGTGATATTCACTCGTAACGTCGTAACAAGTGAATTTAGTATGAATCTAATTTAAGTTTAAGATGATCCATTCCAACATAAATAATGTGATATGTATAAGTATAAAGGAGATATATATTTTATTACATGACAACATAGAAGTTTGCATCTTAATCTCCTCATCCAAAACTTTTATTTATAGGTAATGTATTGGACATGTGGAAGTAGTCTGGTCTCTATGCTCCACGAGTTAGATCATTCTTTTTCAGTAGTTTTGGTTATGACTCCAAGTTTAAACATGAAATCAGTAAATTTAGAGGATAACTTCAGTAGGACTCAATCACAAGGTATTTGGTCAAGTGGACCATTCTTAATGTAAAATTCATATGGCACAATCTAAAATTCCATTGGACTCTTTAATTGAATTCATTTAAATTCAGGCTTAGGATACCTCAACATCATGATTGTAAATACCAGTTTTCTATTTTGCAACATATAGCTGTTACTGCTTAGCCTGTTAAAGTCATGGATAGCCGCTTGGTGGGACCACGTGACAAGATGAAGAATACAAGTCATTAAGAATGGTCTAACTCACGTGGAGCATAGAGAAAAGAATAGTCTCTGTTATTATTTTGAATAAAATGATACATACAAAAAAATCTTATCATAACATTCCACAAATTGTATGCGGCAAAATTGAAAATTTGTGTTTACAATAATGATGTAGAGGTATCTTACGCCCATATAAAAAAAATCAATTAAAGTTAGAGCGAGTCCAGTTGAATTTTAGATTGTGCCGTATGTATAAATGTAAAGAAAGTATGCTAAATTTTACCAAATTGATTTCTTCCTTCATCCTTCGGATTCTCCAGGACTCACTCTGATCTCAGAAGTGCTCACTGGGGAAAACTACAATTCTTGGCGCCGAGCTATGCGAATGGCATTGATGGCCAAGAACAAGCTTGGTTTTGTGGATGGATCAATTCGAGTTCCTGATGAAACTGACACTCAGCTTTTCCTAGCTTGGCAGCGTAATAATAATTTTGTTGCTTCATGGCTGCTCAACTCTGTGTCAAAAGAAATCACTGCCAATGTCATCTATTCAGCCACTGCTACTGATATTTGGCAAGATCTGCAAGAGCGATATCAGCAACAAAATGGTCCCAAGATCTTTCAACTCAAGAAAGAATTGGTGAATCTTTCACAAGGATCAATGTCTGTAGGTCAATACTTCACCAAACTGAAAGGAATATGGGGAGAAATTGGTGAGTATCGACCAGTGTGTAGTTGCAATTGTGGAGGTGCCAGGCCTGTGATTGAACACCTTCTTCAAGAATACGTGTTGTGCTTTTTGATGGGACTCAATGACTCCTATTCTCATATAAGAGGTCAAATATTGCTGATGGATCCTCTGCCTCCTATTAACAAGGTTTTCTCTTTAGTAACACAAGAAGAGAAACAAAGAGAACTTGGTTTCTCTATTGCACAAAACGAAGCACAAATGGCTTATGCAGTGACAGGCCAAAGGCAAAATTATGAGGGGAAACCTAAGTATGTCAAGAAGGATAGACCCATGTGTGCACATTGTGGGCTTCTTGGACACACCAAGGACAAATGCTACAAACTACATGGCTATCCACCAGGATACACATTTGGCTACAAGAAGGGTAAAAACACTCATGCTGGCAATGTTAATCAGGTTGGTGAGTTGGAATTCCCTACTGCTAATTCCTCTCAAGAACAGTTCCACATGACTTTGCAGCAATATCATCAACTCATGCAATTACTTCAACCCCAGTTATCACAAACAAATCAGTTTGAGGTGGATAATGCAAATGTCAACACCAATGTGAATGGTATGTGTTTTTCTGCTACTAGCTTAAATTTCCAAGATCACCTGCATTCCTGGATTTTAGATTCATGTGCAACCTCCCATATTGCATGCTCTCTCACATCCTTTACTTCTTACAAATCTTACACTAATCGATATGTCACACTTCCAAACAAAACCAAAGTTTCGGTGTCAGCTATTGGTACAGTCATGTTAGCTCCAAATTTCATTCTGACAGAAGTTCTTTTCATACCAGAATTTCATGTCAATCTTATTTCTGTGAGTGCTTTGCTGCATCAGTCCTCTTATATTGTAACTTTTCACACTAACACCTTCCACATCCAGGACATCGACCAGTCGAGGGTGATTGGCAAGGGTGAGCTGTGTAAAGGATTATACATCTTTCATCCAAAAGGAATTGATGCACAAGTCACCACTGAGATAGCTTCTGTAGTCCCCAGTTTTCCTTCCAAAAATTTACTTGTATCAAATTCCCATTTCAGTGTCAATTCAGTTTCAGATTCTTCTAAACATGCACATATTTGGCATGCTAGACTAGGTCATTTGTCAGACAAAATCTTGAAAGTTGTTAGCAATAAAATTCCTTTCTCTTGTTCTGCAAATTACACTTCCAACAATTGCTCTATCTGTCCATTATCAAAACTTCGTAGACTATCATTCACTTCACATAATAATTTTGCAAAAGCACCTTTTGATCTTGTTCATTGTGATGTTTGGGGCCCTTATCATCACTGCACCTATGACGGTAAGAGATATTTTCTCACCTTGGTTGATGATTGCACATGGTTTACATGGATATACATGCTCAAAACAAAAGCAGAAGCCAGTGCATCAGTTATGCAATTTGTTACCTATGTCAAGACCCAATTTGACAATAAAATCAAGTAGTTCAGATCAGATAATGCCAAGGAACTGCAGCTCACTGATTTCCTGAAGACTGAAGGCACTGTTCACCAATTTTCATGTCCATACAGGCCAGAATAGAATTCAGTTGTTGAAAGGAAGCACCAACACTTATTCAATGTAGCTAAAGCATTGTTTTTTCAGTCCAAAGTCCCTATACAATTTTGGGGTGAATGCCTAAGCACTACTGCTTTTCTGATTAACAGAACTCCTTCACCATTACTGCAGAATCAAACTCCCTTTGAATTGCTATACCATAAAAAGCCCCCTTACAATGCTTTGAGAGTTTTTGGGTGCCTGTGTTTTGCATCCACACCACTTCCTGAGAGAACCAAATTCACTCCTCGTGCCATACCAGCTGTCTTTATGGGCTATCCTGTTGGGTATAAAGGCTACAAGCTCTACAACATCCAAACAAAAAAATTCTTTATCTCCAGAGATGTTATTTTCCATGAACACACTTTTCCTTTTCACACCATTACCACTTTAGAACCCATCAATTTATTCTCTGACATAGTCATTCCCACCTTACATCCAGATACTGAACCAGGACTTGATTCACCTACTTTACCTCCTCCACCATCCCTTCCTGGACATGAGCTTCCAGAACCTAACCCTCCTCCCACTCTTCCAATGCGAAAAATAGCAAGGACCATCATGCCCCCTACCTACCTGCTGGACTACATTTGCAATATCTCCAATACTACAACCACTTATCCCATTCAGTAATCTGTGTCCTATCATAGACTTTCCCCATCCTACATAGACTTTGTCATGCAAGTCTCAGCCATTTTTGAGCCTCAATTCTACCATCAAGCAGTTAAGCACCCTGAATGGAGGCAAGCTATGGCTGAGGAAATCTCTGCCTTAGAGGTTAACAACACTTGGCAAATTGTTCCCCTCCCTGCTGGCAAGCAACCAATTGGTTGCAGATGGCTTTACAATGTCAAGTATAAATCTGATGGCACTTTAGATCGTTATAAGGCAAGGTTGGTGGCTAAAGGCTACACGCAACAGGCTGGCATCGATTTCCTGGACACTTTCTCTCCAGTAGCTAAGATCACTACTGTCAGGTTATTACTTTCTGTTGCTGCTGTCAAAAGATGGACTATG
>QAOA01001561.1:1223-63631 GCA_003255065.1 Cercis canadensis
TTTTTTTTTTTTTTTTGTCTCAAAAATTAATTATTAATTTTAATGAAATAAATGATATATAAAAGTAAAAATGAGATATATCAAATAGAAATAGAAGAAAAATATATTAGTCAAATTTAATTACAATAAAAATGTTATACAATAAAAAAAATGTACAATTTCACTGCCCTAATAATCCTCACACTTGTCGCCTCTTAAATCCTTGGTTGTGTCATCGTCTTCTTCAGTTGGGGGCTATGACATCATAATGGATGGCGCACCCTGATCTCGGTGCAAGAGCTAAGCCAACATAGCAGTGAGGTCCTCTGTAGACGAGCTGGAAGCCTTAAACCCTTGCATGACTATGTTGAGGCTCTCTAGCTCTTGGACTTGTTGCGTTAGGGCGGCCACTTGTGTCATCAACACCAATAGGTGAGGATCTGGCTGCTCGGAAGGCTAGGTGGCATGTGGTTAGGCTGAGTCCAACACACCGGCATCAGAGTCCATGCTATAAACCCGGCCCTTCTTGCTTTTGTCTACGACGACATTAAACTATAACTTGATGCCCTGCCAACCTCGAGATCGACATGAACAAGGGCATAGATGTTGGCTCAATCTGAGATGGCCGAGCAACACCCTTCACTTTGTCCCTCTTGTAAGGCCTAGACACTGGAGATGAACGTCTCAGATGGTTTGACATCTATCATAAAAATGAGTAATTAATTTAACATAAACATCAAACAGGTAACTAAATTAGCTAACCCCTAAACCCCAGACATTAAACTCTAAATCTTAAACTTTAAAACCTAAATCCTTAAACCCTAAACTCTAATCTTAAACCCCTAACTCCTAAACCCTACTTAAATCCTTAAACTTTAACCCAAACCTTAAACCCAAAACTCCAAACTCTAAACCCTTAAACTCCTAAACACCTAAATCATAATCTTAAACCCCAAACATCAAACCCTAAATCCCAAATCTTAAATCTTAAACCCTAAACCCCAAAACACCATAAACCTTAACCCCTAAACCCCTAACACTAAATCATAAATCAAAAATTAAGTAGAGTCTCACTTAAAACTTGAACATTCTAGGAATTAAAAATTCCACATAATTACACAGAAACTCAGTCACAAATAAATCATTCATTCTATAACTAAAAATTAGCTAGTTGTACAATTAAAAATTACACAGCAATAGGAAAAATTGCAAAACTAATTCTACACCATTCAAAAAATTCAAAAAAATTCCAGAATTATTCCAAATCAATAATATAACAAAATCCTAAACCTAATCATAATTGATGATATCAAATTCATTACCAAATTCACTGCCTAAATTTAGTCATAAACCTACACTATTCAGCTAAATCCAAAACAACTCCTACACTATCTAAAATAACCAATAAACATTTTAAACAACTAAAACAGATAATATGCATGCAAATTATCAAACAATTCATCATAGAAAACACATAAAAAATTAGAGACAAGAGAGGGATAGTCGAACCGATCTCAAATAGCTAAAAATCCAAAAAGTAGTATGATAGAGAGTCTTAGGGTGGGGTGCAGTGCAAAACCCAACAAAAATCAGGTCAAATGGAGGAGGAAGTGCTGGAAGAGAGAAATGGAGGAGGAGAGGGAGAAAATTGAGCTTTGTGAAAATGGAGGCAGCGGCTGCGCGAGGGAGATATGGAATTTCTCACGGATTTTTTCTGTGAGAAAAAATCCTAAAATTCAAATTTTAAGTGAAACGGTGCAAATGTTGTTCTCACAGACTTTTTCATGGAATTTCTCAAGGGTTACGAACTCCATGAGAAAATTTGATTTTTCTCGCAAACATTGTTCGAGAAAACACTTGACATATTAATGTTGATGGTTGTGATGCCGTTTGTCACAGATTTTTTTCACGTATTTTTCTCACGGGTAGCTATGTCCACGAGAAATTCCTAACAGACATAATTCGTGAGAAAGTTCGTGAGAAAAAAGAGTATTTTTTTACGAAAATTTGTTCCGTGAGAAAAATCCTTTTTTTTTTTTTTTTCTTGTAGCGGATTTATGTTATTCCCCTTCCCTAAGGAAACTGTAGAAGCAAGATATTCCCATTATGAAGGATCTTGTGAAGAGTTCCAGCAGATATCTGATTATTCATGGTTTTATCGCATGTGCCATCAATCTAAGCCATTTAATCAAGAACTTTATGTCAAGCCTTGTCAGTTTGATTCAGATGAAGTAGATTATTATGATCCAGATAGTCATTCATTAGAAATTTTCCTAAGCTATCAGATGAATCTAACTCCTTGCTTGCACTTATAAGCAAGGAAACAAGCAAAAGAAAGCATATTGCCCTTGTTCTTGATTTGGATGATAATCTTCTTCCATCTTATTTCTCATGTGCTCTTATTTATGTAAATTTTGTCCTTCGCAATGCATGGGGAATATTTTAGAGTTGTTTTTTAGATCTATCCTTTTTGCATCATGATTTACAGGTTTTATACATAAAAACTGAAAATGTCCCACTGAAGGCTTTCTGATACAACAAATTACAGTTTACTGTGTGAGCATGGTTTTATTTTATGTTTTGGAACTTTTTGGGTATAATTCCAATTAAAGGCGGCTCAACAAAAAGTCAGACTATTTTATTGGTAAGCTTATTAGTTACAGAATAACAATTTTATTCAGTTCAACATCTGTTCTTTACAATAGAAGAACCACTTGAGTTCACCAAACTGTCCATGATTTCAAGCAATTTACTTCTAATTAGAATTTAGTCATATTTGCTTTTTTACTTTTCCTTGACTGTAGAAGACCTCTTTATTGATGTTGACTTTTGAAGTTACTAGTATATACCATAAGTTATGTTATCTGAACAGCTATTGAGATACATACGAGACAAATCCTTGTTATTGATTTAGTTGGTGTTATGAACAAATTTATATGATGTTTGATAAAAAGACATATTGAAGCGCTTCTTATTACTCATAAATTATAAAAAAAAAAAAAAATTAGTTCACTTCTACAGAAACACTGGTCCATTCTACGATGGAACTGATGTAAGTACGTGATGAACTAGAACCAAATTCAACAATTCGTTGATTCCTAAGAATACCAAAAGGCCGAATTCAAGAATTGAGAGAAATCTCAACTATTATTCAATCAAAAACTGTCCTTCAAAAGGTTTTATAAACACTTATAAAGGAAACCCTAAAACAAAATAGAAGAATTATGAAAAAGCCCAAACATAATGAAAATTACAAAAATTCCCCCAGAAACGATAAAATGCCATTTTGACCCTCGAAACGATGGAATTTGGCTAAAATCCCGCGACGCACGAGGTGCTCAGAAGGCCATTTCCATATGAGAAAGTGGGGTCTTTTGTCAAAAATGGACATGGTTGACTTTTTTGGTCAACTTTGGATGCTCCTTTTGTGCTATGAATTCTAAGTCCTTTTGTACTACATCATCCTCTTCAAGGTGGAGAAGATTCGCCCTCGAATCAAATTCCATCTCATCCTCAGAAGAAGTATCACCAGAATAGGGAATGAGGTGCTTTATGTTGAAAACATCTGAGGTGTGAATATGGCTAGGAAGCTGCAGACGGTAAGCATTCTGGTTGATCTTCTCAGTAATCTCCAGTGGACCGATTTTGCGAGCAACCAGCTTACTGTACTCGTGGGCAGGAAAATGATCTTTGGTTAGTATAGCCCAAACATAGTCACCAACATTGAGGTCAACGGATCTACACTTCTGATCAGCTTGCAATTTGTATTTTTCAGTGGAAGCAATCAACTGAGAATGGGTCTTTTGGTGGACTTGGCAAAGCTACGCAATAAACTCCTCAGTTGTAGCATGCAGATGCACTTTACTAGGAAGTGTTAATAGATCGAGAAGACCACGAGGGACCAAGCCATACACAACCTGGAAATGATTGTAACTAGTGCTACGATTAACTACATGATTGTGAGCAAACTCGGCTTGGCATAACTTGGCATCCCAGGATTTGAGATTGTCGCCCACCAAACTGCACAATAAATTACCAAGGGAGCGATTCACCACTTTTGTTTGGCCATCAATCTAAGGATGGTAAGCACTGTTGAAATTGAGAGTAGTATTAGCCAACCGCCATAGACTCCGCCAGAAATGACTGAGGAACTGAGTATCACGATAAAAGACAATTAAGGTAGGCATCCTATGTAGGCGATAAACCTCTCGAAAGAAAAGTTGAGCAACATTAACAACATCTGTGGTACGTTTGCATGGTATGAAGTGAGCCATTTTGGAGAATCGATCAACGACAACAAAGATGGAATCGCTGCCACGTTGAGTACGTGGGAGACCAAGCACGAAATCCATACTAATGTCTGCCCAAGGTTGAGTGGGTATAGGAAGGGGCGTATATAGCCTGGCATTGGTAAAGGTACCTTTTGCCAGTTGACAGACACGACAGCGTC
This sequence comes from Cercis canadensis, assembly GCA_003255065.1. Lineage (NCBI taxonomy): Eukaryota > Viridiplantae > Streptophyta > Magnoliopsida > Fabales > Fabaceae > Cercis > Cercis canadensis. The sequence continues at coordinate 5,653 of QAOA01001561.1, forward strand.
CAAAAAATCTGTCCACTTCCTTACGCATGGACGGCCAGTAATAAGAACTAGAGACAAGATGCAAGGTACGATCACGGCCCACATGTCCTTCATTGTGCAGTTCTTGGATGATTTTCACACGCAGGCTACTATCGGGAATGCAAAGTTGGAGTCCACGGAAAATAAACCCATCCTGTAATCCAAAACTAGTCCGCTCACCCTGCTGGATGGTTAACAACACTGCAGCAAAGAAGGGATCAATAGTATACAAATCCAGAAAAGAATCAAAACTGGGAACTGTGATGCGCATCTCAGAAAGCATATTATGACGGCAACTTAAAGCATCAGCCACCCGATTAAAATCACCAGCCTTGTGCTTAATCACAAATGTAAATTGTTCCAGATAGGCATGCCAGGAAGCGTGTCGTTCTGAAAGCTTAGCCTGACTACCAAGGTATTTCAGAGCATCATGGTCAATAAAGAGGACAAATTCTCGCTGAAAGAGATAGTAACACCAATGTTTCACTGCCTGAAAGACCGCATAGAATTCCACATCATAGGTGCTGTAACAGCTTTTGGAGCCAAAAAGTTTCTCACTGAAGTAGGCAACTGGGTGACCATATTGGCTTAGAACAGCACCAATACCCGTTTTAGAAGCATCACAATGTAACTCAAATGGTAGGGAAAAATCAGGAAGTACCAGAAGCAGTGCAATGGTCAACTTGTGCTTGATGTCAAGGAAGGCAACCTTAGCATCAGACGTCCAAGTGAACTTAGTGCCTTTCATACAATCAGTAATAGGTGCCATGATGCTGCTAAAGTGTGGGATAAAACAACGGTAGTAGGAAGCAAGTCCATGAAAGTTACGCACATCAGAAATAAATTTAGGTTGTGGCCATTGTTCAATAACTGACACTTCGGCATTGTACACTGCAAGACCATCCTTTGACACCTCATACCCCAAAAAGTGAACAGTATCCGTCATAAAAGCACACTTATTAAGAGCAGCATAGAACTTATCCCTGCGTAGAACCAACAAAACTTCCCGCAAGTGTTGGAGATGCACATCGGGGTTAGCACTGTAAATAAGTATATCATCAAAGTAAACGACAACAAATTTACCAATGAAAGGACGCAGTGCTTGATTCATAACACGCATAAAGGTGCTTGGGGCATTGGAAAGGCCAAATGGCATGACTAGCCACTCGTACAAACCCTCACGTGTTTTGAACGCAGTCTTCCATTCATCGCCCTGCCGAATTCAAATCAAATGGTAGCCACTTTTCAAATCCAATTTGTTGAATATTGTTGCATCGGCTAACTGATCAAGTAAGTCATCCAACCGAGGTATAGGGAAATGATAGCGGACCGTGATTTTGTTTATGGCACAGCTATCGACACACATGCGCCAAGTACCATCCTTCTTAGGAGTGAAGAGAGCAGGGACAACACATGGACTAAGGCCTTCCCTAATGTGACCTCTAGCAAGTAATTCTTCCACCTGACGTGGCAGTTCTTCATGTTCTTTGGGACTCATCCTATAATGAGGGCGATTAAGTAACGAGGCTCCCGGAACAAAATCAAGCTGATGTTGGATATCACGAAGGGGAAGCAATTCATTAGGCAATGTCTCAGGAAAGAGATCGGTGAATTCGGCCAACAATGGATGGAGTGCAGGATGAACAGTAAGAGAAGTGCTGGAAACAGTATCCACAGGTTTGGCAAAGAGCATATAAACAAGTCCCGTCTCTGTCATGGCATGTTGGAAAGGTGCTCGGGATAAAAGAGTGATAATGTCCCCAGCAGTGTGAGCCTTACTGGGTAGTAACACAATCTTTTTTGCCACAGAAGAAGAAGGAGTAAGTATCACGGCCATCATGCATAGTAGCGCGGTCAAATTGCCATGGACGGCCAAGCAAAAGATGACAAGCAGCCATAGGAACCATATCACAGAATATCTCATCAGAATAGGTGGAGCCAATGGAGAAAAAGACCAACACACGGTGAGAAACAGTGACACCAGTACTCTTATTTAACCATGCAAGTTTGTACGATTTTGGATGTTTTTCAGCAGTCAAACCCAATTTCTGCAAAGCAGACTCAAACAAGACATTCTCACAACTGCCAGAATCAATAATAAAATGACAAACCTTACCTGCAATGGTACATGTCGATGTAAAAAGGGTAGTACGACACCACTCATCATCCAGAGCACGAGGACTCAGAAAGGTACGGCGTAGCATCAACAACAGACCCACATCACCCTATACAAATTCTTCCTCAGCAGCCGTAGGAACATCAGCCTCAATATAAAAAAATAGGTCCTATCTCATCATCCAAATCAATAGCCAACAACCCCCGACTGGTAGGATTCACCTTGGGATATTCCGCCAGACAATGACCCCACTTCCCCACACTTAAAACAGTGAATAAGGCCAGTAAAACGATTCTGGGTAGGCACAACGGGCCGATAATCAAGGCAAACCGATGGAGGGGTAGAGCTGCCAGTAGGATTAGACCCCGGTTTCAAGCCACTATTCAGGCGGCGTGCTAATTGTTTCTCAGCCTGTAAAGCTCGTTGGTGTGGTTCGGAAACTGTTAGAGGGTCAAACATGTTAAGAACATCTTGAAGCTGAAACCGTAGGCCATTAATAAATCGAGAAACCAGTTGGATAAATGATTTGGCAATATCAGTTTGGGCAAGCAACTCATAAAATTTAGCAGTATAAGCGTCAACAAATCGAGTGCCCTGATGAAGGAGTTGTAGACGCTGATATAACTCACATTCGTAATTATACGATAGAAAGGCTTGGCACAAATGTTTCGTAAATTTTTCCCAGGAAATAATTTTGGCCTTACCAGAACGTGCACGACCTTTCTTCGTCTGCTGCCACCATGCATGTGCGCGGCCTCGCAGCCTCATGGTGACCAAAGGAACACGACGGTTGTTTGGAGCCTCTTTAAATTCCAAAATCTCCTCCACTGTGTGCAGCCAGTCCAAAAATTCATCCCCCTGGAGACTACCACTAAATTTAGGAATATCGACTTTGAAACTGCTTTCACAACGGCTATCAGCTTGTGGGTTGGCAGTAGGGGCGGCAAAGGGGTTCCCGTCAAGGTCAGAATCATCATCGCCCAGATCTAGATTAACACGTTGTCGCGGCTGTAGCAGAGCAGCCAACTGTTGCGTTAATTGGTCCACCTGTTGGCGCAACCGTGTCATCTCATCCCGTTGAATCACATCCTCCATCTAGGCATCAACAGCATGTCTCCTTGGCGGCATGATGCTGGAACGTACAGTATTTAATACCAATCTGATGCAGCGTACGTGATGAACTAGAACAAAATTCAACAATTCGTTGATTCCTAAGAATACCGAAAGGCCGAATTCAAGAATTGAGAGAAATCTCAACTATTATTCAATCAAAAATTGTCCTTCAAAAGGTTTTACAAACACTTATAAAGGAAACCCTAAAACAAAATAGCAAAATTATGAAAGGGCTTAAACATAATGAAAATTACAAAAATTCCACTAGAAACGATAAATTGTTGTTTTGACCCCCGAAACGATGGAATTTAGCTAAAATCACATGATGCAAGAGGCAGCCGCATTTTGCTCAAAAGGCCATTTCCATATGAAAAAGTTGTGTCTTTTGTCAAAAATGGACATGGTTGACTTTTTTGGTCAACTTTGAATGCTCCCTTTGTGCCATGAATTTTAAGTCCTTTTGTACTACATCAGGAACCATGTGAAGGTGTAGACTTCACAATTCAAGTATTCTTCAGAAAAAAGGAGCACACCACATATGTTCGACAGAGTTCATTCCTCTAGGCATTTTTGGGACAGTATCAAAGATGTTTGAAATCATTACTTCCACAACTAGTCAGAGCATTTATGGTGAATAACTACTGGATGTTCTTGATCCTAATAGAAAACTTTTTTCTCAACAACTTTATCGAGAATCATGCGTATTTTCTGATGGCACCTACACCAAAGATTTGACAGTTCTTGGAGTTGACCTGGCAAAAGTATTTATTATTGACAATTCACCTAAGGTATTCTTCTTCTTTTCATTAAGTAACAAGCTTTTCATGTCCTCAATCTATTTCTTTTGTGAAATATTTATGCCATGATATTTGGTATAGCAATTTACTTAATTGGTATAATGTTTTCTGGAAGTAAGGAATTTACTCAATTTTGTTTCTAAGTGTTCTCTTTTCAAGATTTGTGAAGCTCTAGTGTTAAAGAAGGCATGCAGCACCACCTTCTCCATTCTAGAGAAATCCTTCTCTAGAAATTTCTTTACTACATTACTAACTTCAAGGTGAGCCATGAGATTTCTAGAAACTTCTTTTGGAGCTTGGAGCTTGGAGCTTGAGTATTCTAGAAACTTCCAGCAACTTAAAGGAACTCAATAACTTTAAGTTTATTCTAGAACTTTGTAGCTTATTCTACATGTGCCTAGGCTAGTAGTTCCCACCTCCTCCATCACCTATAAATAAGAGTAGCTAAGCTTGTTTTGTGTAAGAGAAAGTGAAGCATCTCTTTACATATAAGTGGTGTCTTGAGTGTGAGTTGTGAACTTTCTTTTGAGTGTTTGTACTTCTCTTCAAATTGTGAGTGGTCCTTGAAAAGTGTTGTAGTGTCTTTTATTGTGGGTATAATACAAGTAATTTGTTTACTTGTTTGGGTCCAATATTAGTAAGTTTAGAGTTGTGTACTCTAAATTTTACTCAACAATTAGTATCAGAATGGAACGGTCAGGGATCGTTCTTGATGGAGCTATATTAAGTCGTAAGGAGTTTGGTACTCTGCAAGTTTATGAGTCAAGCTTGTTCGGTATAGTCGAAGTCTTGCCGGCATGATGGGTGACCTTCAAGTAGTTGGAGGAATCAAGAAGCTCAACAACAAAAACTACAACACGTGGGCAACATGTATGGAGTCTTACCTACAAGTTCAAGACCTTTGGGAGGTTATCGATGGTGGTGAAGTTACACAACCGGCGGCAGAAGACGCTAATGGCGTCTTGCAAAAGTGGAAAATTAAAGCAAGCAAAGCAATGTTTGCTTTAAAGACCACAATTGAAGAAGAAATGTTGGAGCACATTCGGGATGCCAAAACACCAAAGGAAGCATGGGACACTTTTGTTACACTATTTTCAAAGGAGCATGATACAAGACTACAACTTCTTGAGAACCAGCTGCTCTCGATGGCGCAATGTGACATGACGATTGCCCAGTATTTTCACAAGGTGAAGTCGATATGCCACAAAATTTCAGAGTTAGATCCAACAGCTCCTATTAGGGAAATCAGGATAAAGAGAATAGAATAATTATCCATGGTTTGAGACTTGAATATCGAAGGTTTATTACCACTATACAAGGATGGCCGACACAACCATCGCTTGTTGAGTTTGAAAATTTGCTTGCAAGTCAAGAAGCTATGGCCAAGCAAATGGGAGGAGTCTCGCTAAAGGGTGAAGAGGAAGTGCTTTACACCAACAAGAGCAAAGGCAGTTTCAAGCAATACACTGGAGGTGGATCTAAAAAGGATGGTGACAAGGTGAAAATTCACCAAGGAAAGGGAGGCTCCGTCCAGGGGGAGCTTCGAAGAATCGTAGTAATAGTAGAAAGTTTGATGGTGAGTGTTACAACTGCGGGAAGATGGGCCACATGGCAAAAGATTGTTGGACCAAGAAAAAGCCTGTTGAAAGTAATACTGCTACTTCCAGTTCTAAGGAGAATAGCGAAGATGGTTGGGATGCCGAAGCATTATTCGCTACAGAGGAAGAAGAATTAGCTCTCACGGTAACAACACCAGAACAGATTGACTACAAGAATGATTGGATCGTAGATTCGGGCTGCTCAAATCATATGACGGGTGATAAACAGAAGTTGCAAAACCTATCTGAGTATAAAGGAAGTCGTGTGGTGGTGACAGCCGACAACTCAAGGTTACTGATAGCTCACATTGATAAGACGATAGTTTCACCTCGATATAATTCTAACCAGGTGCCACTTCAAGATGTTTATCATGTCCCAAGAATAAAGAAAAACTTGCTATATGTGGCTAAATTGACATCATCAAGCCACTATGTCTTGTTCGGTCCTCGAGATGTGAAGGTGTATCGTGACCTCAAAATCTCAGAAACACTGACAATGGAGGGGCGACGATTGGAATCAGTCTACGTTATGTCAACAGAATCTGAATATGTAGATAGGACAAGAAAAAATGAGACAGCAGATCCATGGCACATGCAGTTAGGTCACGTTAGCTATTCCAAGCTAAGTGTGATGGTGAAGAAGTCGATGCTTAAGGGGCTTCCTTAACTAGACACGCGAACAGACATGGTCTGTGCAGGATGCCAATATGGTAAAGCAAACCAATTGTCATATGAGGAATCGAAGTTTAAAGCAAAAGAACCATTGGAGTTATTTCACTCTGATGTATTCGGGCTCGTTAAGCAACCATCAATTGGCGGTATGCGGTACATGGTGACATTCATTGATGACTTCTCAAGGTATGTGTGGGTTTTCTTTATGAAAGAAAAATCTGACACATTCTTAAAGTTTAGAGAGTCAACTAAAGGAGAAATAGGAAAGAAGATTTGTTACTTGCGTACAGACAATGAAGGAGAATATAGCTCAAGCGAGTTCTCTCATTACCTAAGGGAATGTCGAATACGCTGTTGTAGGTTTCAAAGATTGCTACCGGCAAGTATACCGGGCCACACAAGTAGTATATAAAAGTGAGTAGAGTATCGTCCTCAGGGATTTAACGTTAGCAAGTACCAATTTCACTAACAATGATTCTATTTGGAATGATAAATGTTTTGGTTTGGAGAAAGATATATCTAAATGATTATGAACAATCAAATAACTAAAGCTAGCTAATAAGTCTTAACAACTTGGTAGAAATTTTGGTTGAAGAGATTTACAAGGAAATAAAGAAAGTTAGGGGTTAATTTCACTTGGTTTGGACTCCGGTTATTTCATAGACAAAATAACCTTTGAATCAATGAAGAATACATTATCTTAGCTACAAATCCTTTGTTGTTGGCCAATTTCCCTAATTTGATTGAACCCAATCCCTTGGAGAAGCAATCCTCCCTTAGCCAACTAATTGCCCAATTCCTTGGTACAATTAACTTGTCTAGGTGATTAAGCTCTAGGAAATTACTTCAAACCACATAAACTAAGTTATCTATTCCTAGATTAACTTGAGTTATGGAAGAAATTACATGAGCATATTCATATCTTACTATCCCTAGCATCAACATGAATCAATAAACCATCCAAATGGTAGCTAAGCATTTAAAGGCATCAAGAGCGGTAAAATCTACTCCAACAAAGAGGCTTGCATTAAAATAACTTCATTCAACAATAGAACTTCATCCAAACCTAGCTACATCAAACCCCTAACTAAAGGGGGTTTAGCTATTCATAGCTACAACAGAGAAATACAGAGAAAAAGAGTTCATTAAGAGAGAAGAGAAGAAAAACTAGATGAAATTTGGGTTGAATCCTCCAAAAGTGCTCTAGCTCCTTCCTCTTCTTTGTTCTTGACGGCTCTCCTCCGGATTTCTTTCTTTTCTCCCTCTTGTTCCTTTTATAGGTAGGTTATGGCCAAGAGAAGGGTGGAAAGACACCTCAGCAATGAAGCCAGCGCTGGGCGCTGCGATACTAGCTCTAGGCGCTGGCCAATGAAGACAAGGAAGGTTCTGATGCTGGATGTCTGGCGCTGGGCGCCAGGATGCTGGCGCTGGGCGCTGGATTACTGGGACTTCTCGGACATGCTAGCGCTGGGCGCTGGATTTCTGGCGCTAGCCGCTGGCTTGCTGGAGTTCCTCTCTGCCATGCTGGCGCTGGGCACCAGGATTCTGGCCCTGGGCGCTGGCTAGTCAGAAAGCTTTTCCAGCACTTGTGTTGTCCCGTTTAGTTCCTTTTTCACCCTCCTAATGCTCTAACCTTCAAGATCACTCAAAAATGGACTATGAATGAGTTAAAAACATGCTAGGAAGTTAAATAAAACTATAACTTTGACACTAACTAAGATTAATAAATAACTAGAGAATATGATACATATTCATGCAAAAAATGACTTGAGAACTAGCCAGATAAAGCATAATTGGAGCTATAATAATTCTATTTTATGGAATTATCATACGTCATCAATACACTTGTGCCAACACGCCACAACAAAATGGTGTAGCAGAGAGAAAGAACCGGCATCTTACATAAATTTGTCGGAGTATGCTACATGGAAAGAATGTACCTGGAAGGTTTTGGGCCGAAGCAATTAGGACTGCAGCCTTTGTGATCAACAGACTTCCTCAACCAAGGTTAGGATTTGTTTCACCCTTTGAGAAACTGTGGAACATGAAACCTACAGTCAGCTACTTTCGAGTATTTGTCTATGTATGTTATGTATTTGTTCCTGATCATTTACGGAGCAAGTTTGACAAGAAAATTGTTAGATGTATCTTTGTGGGATACGACAACTAAAGAAAAGGGTGGAAATGTTACGATCCAACGAGTGGAAGATGCTACACTTCACGAAATGTGGTGTTCGATGAAGCATCTTCTTAGTGGTCCTCAGAAAAGGAGGTGTTGCCAAACTCGAGAGAATTTGGAGACAAACTGAAACAAAAGATGGGGGAGCATACTGTTCAACTCCAACCGACTTTAGATGAATCAGGAGATCCAAACGGCGATGATATCGAACAACGAATGACTCAGAATCCTTGGCAAACTAGTGTATATCAAAAACCAAATGAAGAAGGTGGGCCTAGTGAAATGGAAGAATCAACTCCACAATCTTAACTCCGAAGGTCAACAAGAACACGAAGGCCAAATCCTAAATACACCAATGCAGCCATAGTTGAAGAAGCAACTATAATAGAACCTGAGACGTTCAAAGAAGCATCGCAGAGTGGATGACAGCTATGAAAGAAGAGATCAATGCACTTCAGCAAAATCAGACTTGGGATCTGGTGCCAAAGCCAGGAGATATGAAACCCATATCCTGTAAGTGAGTTTACAAGATAAAGCGTCGTCCAGATGGGTTAATTGAGAGGTACAAGGCACGATTGGTAGCTCGTGGTTTCTCTCAACAGTACGGACTAGACTATGATGAAACGTTTAGTCTAGTGGTGAAACTTACAACTGTACGAGTCCTACTTGCACTTGCAGCCAACAAATACTGGAATTTGTGGCAGATGGATGTGAAGAATGTTTTTCTTCATGGAGAGCTGGATCGGGAGATCTACATTATCCAACCAATGAGTTTTCAGAGACAAGATCATCTTGAATATGTGTGTAAGCTCCGGAAAGCACCCAGGGCGTGGTATGGTAAGATTGCTGAATTTCTAACACAAAGTGGTTATTCAGTAAGACCTGCAGATTCCAGCTTGTTTGTCAAAGCCAATGAAGGAAAGCTAGCTATCATGCTAGTGTACGTGGATGATTTAATCATAACTGGCGATGATGAGGCAAAAATTCTTCGGACGAAGGAGAATTTATCAGTCCGTTTCCAGATGAAGGAACTTGGACAGCTCAAGCACTTCCTTGGTCTAGAGGTTAATCGCACACAAGAAGGAATATTTCTTTGTCAGCAAAAATATTCCAAAGATTTGTTGAAGAGGTTTAGAATGCTTGAATGAAAACGTCGATGGAACCAAATGCCAAAATGTGTGCACATGAAGGAAAAGATTTGGAAGATGGGACAATGTATCGAAAATTGGTAGGCAGTCTGATCTACTTAACCTTGACTCGACCTGACATTTATTATGCAATTAGTGTGATGAGTTGGTACATGCAAAATCCAAAGAAGCATTGGAAGCAGTTCGACGAATATTGAGAAATGTGAATAGTACAATTGACTATGGTCTTTTGTACAAGAAAGGTGGAGACTGCAAGTTAGTTGGTTACTGCGATACTGACTATGCAGGAGATCATGACACCAGGAGATCAGCAACTAGGTATGTGTTTAAGCTTGGTTCTGAAACAATTTCTTGGAGTAGCAAGAGACAGCCAACAACATCATTATCAACCACTAAAGCTGAGTATCGAGCAGCAGCAATGGCAGCTCAAGAGAGTACATGGTTGATACAGCTAATGAATAATCTACATCAACCAGTAGATTATGCAGTTCCGTTATACTGTGACAATCAGTCGGCAATTCATTTGGCGGAGAATCCGGTCTTCCATGCAAGAACTAAGCTGTGGAAGTCCAACATCACTACATAAGGGAGAAGGTACTAAATGGAGAAATAGAAATGAAGTCAATCAAAACAGGAGACCAAGTTGCAAACATATTCACGAAAGCTTAAATTCTTCTACGTTCTCAGAGCTTTGTGAATGACTTGGCATGACAATCTGCTTTGCAGAAGTAAGTTCTGAGGGGGAGTGTTAAAGAAGGCATGCAGCACCACCTTCTCCATTCTAGAGAAATCCTTCTCTAGAAATTTCTTCACTACATTACTAACTTCAAGGTGAGCCATGAGATTTCTAGAAACTTCTTTTGGAGTTTGGAGCTTGAGTGTTCTAGAAACTTCCAGCAACTTGCAAGAACTCAATAGCTTCAAGTTTATTCTAGAACTTTGTAGCTTATTCTACATGTGCCTAGGCTAGTAGTTCTCACCTCCTCCATCACCTATAAATAGGAGTAGCTAAGCTTGTTTTGTATAAGAGAAAGTGAAGCATCTCTTTACATGTAAGTGGTGTCTTGAGTGTGAGTTGTGAGTTTTCTTTTGAGTGTTTGTACTTCTCTTCAAATTGTGAGTGGTCCTTGAAAAGTGTTGTAGTGTCTTTTATTGTGGGTATAATACAAGTAATTTGTTTACTTGTTTGGGTCCAATATTAGTAAGTTTAGAGTTGTGTACTCTAAATTTTACTCAACATCCAGTAGATTGTTTACTTAACCAAAACTCTTGTAAATTCATAATTAAAAATGGCGCTTTATTGCCATGGTTTATGATGCTGGAACTGAACTGTAGCATATTCATGTTTTTAGGTGTTCAGATTGCAAGCTGACAGTTATAAAAGTTGGTTCGATGACTCTGCTCTGATTTCCTTACTCCCCTTCCTGGAGATGCTGGTTGATGTCGATGATGTTCGTCCCATCATTGCAAAGAAATTTGGGGTCAGGGATTAATTGCTTGGTATTCAGTTTCCTATATCAAGGTGTTGAATCTCTTGATTTTGCATGTGAAGCAGTAGCTGAACGTTTAGACTCTTAGGATTTTGCATCTTTTTGCTGAGTTCAAGTGACCCTGCGCAAGTTAATCCTGAGTATCTCTAGGATTTAGTGTTCCCATGTTGTGATGAGTTGATTTTNATTTAGAATACAAGAACCGAAAGAGATTGCTTATGTTATACCTTAGTTATCCGTCTGAGTGACTTTGGGTGATTGTACTTGCAGTTTAACCCAAATTTACAATTTCCAGTTCGCAGATAAAAGGGGCAGTCCTGGGCGTATAAGCGTAAAGGATACTGATTCACTGTGCCATTGGAGCCTTTGTCAAGAATGTCGTCGTCTTTGACAAAGGAGGTAACTTGCAAGGCCACATATTGAAGGACTTGAACAAGGGCTTGCTCAGTAGTATCATCAATGGAAGCAGAAGGAATAACTCCCTCTACTGCTCTGACTCCCAGAGGCGAAGCCTTCTCAATGGCTGGCATCGTCACGTGTGTCTCCCTCCAAAATTTTCGAACCCTAATCCCTCTCTAAAAACTCAAGCCTTTACCTCACTGAGAATCTGAGTATCATCAATGGAGATGCAGCTACAGAAGGGAGAACACAGCCGACACAAGGAGAAGCGAAGGGTTTGCGTGAATCTTCTTCTTACGACTCAATTTTACAAGTCAAAATTGGGCAATTGAGTAATTTTACAATACAAAATATGCCCATTCCCTCCGGAATATGACTTTCCCACCTATGAAGGTGGAAATGAAAATTTTAAGTTTCATGTGTAAATTTGTATTCTCGGGTATCCTTGATTCCTGAGAATAAATTTTTAATTCTTGTACCAAACATGAGAAACTTTTATTTTTATCTACTTTCCTAAGAATTTTCAAAACTTAGATGCTACCAAACACCACCTTAATGAAGTTGAAACTTTATCTCCTTATGTAATTTTGTAGCCGGGCCTAACTGCCTATGAATGTGAAATGAAGACTTTTTTAGAGAGTGCATTTAATATGGGTAGTTGCATGAAGCCAATAAGGCAGCCATAAGTTATTTCTGATGGAAGTAGAGAGAAAGAGACTTGTGTGAAGCTATTTGGCAAAGCACTTTGATATCTACATACTGTAGTATTGTGCTGTTTTGTAACATCTTAGTGTGTTCTTGTTAGCTTCTCGAATTGAGTTTGAGGGATCAATTCTTTGAATAATGTAGCTTTTATTTTTAATTTCATGAATACAGTTATTTTTAAAGTAATTCCATAATTATGGTTATTTTTTATTTTTTAATATTTTTTTTGTTATTGCACAATAAGAAAGAGGCTAGGGATTCCACTTATTACGCAAAATTAAAATTACAGCACTATTCTAATGGCGCCATTTGAATAGTCATCTCTTAAGAAGTGACGCCATTTGGCAAATGGCACTACTAGTAGAGTTTCGACATAGGCACAATGCAACTGGTGGAATCCCTAATCTCTCTCTCTTATTGTGCAACAACAACAAAAAATATTAAAAAATAAAAAACAACCGTAGTGGTAGAATTACTTTGAAAATAACCGTATTCACGGAATTAAAAATGAAAATTGCATTATTCAAAGAATTGATCTTGAGTGTGAGTATATACACCAATGAGAAATACTGTGAGGTATTTAAGTGTAATTAAGTCTTTTGGGTTTTGAGAATTTTATCCATTTTGTATCTCCATTATCTTATATTGAATTACTCCTCTTATAATCTCCTATGAATGTAAGTAAATTGTCAAATCAATGTGTTTAATTTCTTTCTATCTCTACTCAATTTATTTATCCGTGCACACTTGTCATAACACCAGGCTCTTACGAAAAATAACTAGATCATTGCATTTTCTGAAACCTACATAGAGTACGAATGACAACTTTGATTTAAACGTTTGGGATTCAAAGCGTTAACGCGCTACTGTTGCTCATGGCCAATACTGGAGTTATACGTGGCATCACCTGATGTGTAAAGAATTATGCATAAACTTTTTGTCATCAATAGATAAAATTAAATTTTTTAATAAGAAATATAAGGATTAAAAATTGGAAATTTTTTAGATACTTTTAGTATTTATGTAGTATGTCATACTATATAAGAATAACTAATAAATAAATGACATGTGTACAAATTAACTGTTTTTAAGTTTGTTTAAAAAATTAAATAAATTATATTTTATATATAATAAATATAAAAATTATGTATGATTGTCACATTAGTGTAGTATGACATACTTACGTAGTATCATAGAATCCCTGTTAAAAATTTAAATATAAAACTTTAACCTTTTTAAAATATGTTTGATCTAATTGTGTTATATATATTTAGCCGTTATTTTTACATATGTTAATGTCACATTCTTTTTAATGTTTAAATATAATATAGACTAAATTACTTTCATCTAAAAATAGAAAATTTTTAAAATTGACTAATCATATATTATTTTTCTAAGTAAAAAATGAAGCTACAATTAATAAGAATTAGAAAGAATATTATAATTAGTCAAATTTTTTTAAAAAATTATTTTTGAATGAAGATAATTTAATCTATATTATATTCAAACATTAAAAAGAATATGAAATTAACAAACTAGAATGTAAAAATAACAGCTCCTGAAACAGCATCATCCTTTTGTACCAAAGATGTTGGTTTAAACATTTAAGGTTCATAAAGTAAATGCAATATATAAACAACATTTCCCTCCATGTGGGTGAAGACTAACTTCATTCCTCTCTTTATGGAAGTTTGATGTAAAAGTAAAATGGCCCATCCCCATTTTTTGTTTTGTTTTGTTTTGTTTTTGAAATTGGCAATTTGGGCTAAGATAGCCAAGTNGAAAATTTTTAAAATTGACTAATCATATATTATTTTTCTAAGTAAAAAATGAAGCTACAATTAATAAGAATTAGAAAGAATATTATAATTAGTCAAATTTTTTAAAAAAATTATTTTTGAATGAAGATAATTTAGTCTATATTATATTCAAACATTAAAGAGAATATGAAATTAACAAACTAGAGTGTAAAAATAACAGCTCCTGAATCAGCATCATCCTTTTGTACCAAAGATGTTGGTTTAAACATTTAAGGTACATAAAGTAAATGCAATATATAAACAACATTTCCCTCCATGTCGGTGAAGACTAACTTCATTCCTCTCTTTATGGAAGTTTGATGTAAAAGTAAAATGGCCCATCCCCATTTTTTTGTTTTTGTTTTGTTTTGATTTTGAAATTGGCAATTTGGGCTAAGATAGCCAAGTTCGTTTTGAGTGCTCTAACTTAGTAGAACAATTCACATAGGATGACATCACATGATATTATGCATCTCCTCTATCGAATTCACAACCCTCTACCAAAAAATTAGCAACCTCAATTGAATTAACAAAAGAAACACTTTAATGTATTCTAGAATGAAACCCAACTTTAGTAGCATCAAATCAATTAGCTTGAATTAGGTCATTCACCAAGCTTCTTGGCAACTCGTTCCAACCACCAAGTGAGAAGAAACAAGCTTTAGATGCCATATATAGATGCAGCTCCACTTTTTTATCAGAATATGCGATTAATTTTTTAAAACATGCTAGGTTGGATTTTTTTTTAAAAAAGTTATTATTTTTTGAACAATAAAGGTATTTTTAAATTAGCTTTCATGTACGGAAATTAAACTCTTAACAATTTCAAAGGCACACTTCTTTAGGTGCTGGTTCTAGAATTTAAAATTTAATTAATTTGAATAAATGTATTACATTTTTATCACGAGACTAAATCTTTTTAAAAATATACAATTTGAAAAAACATGTCACATTGATGTTTTAATTTTTAATTGACAAATACATTCGTAAATTGCAAATGCTAGTTAATTCAGTTAATCAAAGGATTTCGACTTAGGGCTCTTCACCTCTTAGATGTCGATTCAAACCTCTTTGCAACTAATAATCTCATTTGGTGGGCATTCTTACTCAAGGAGATTTCTTGGCGCCTAAAGACTAATTAAGTAACATCTTCTAAGAGTCAATAGTTCATTTGAGGTAATTCTCTAGATAGGTTTATGTCTATCTTTTCGGAGATCCATAGACATGTCATTGGTGCATGCCTAATAGTATTTGAATAATTTATTCTTACTACCATTTTGATTACCAAAAATGTAATATTCATAAATTTGATGACCATGGGATTCATGTGGATGTAAAGGCATTTGATAAGCTATGCCCTACTAAAAGTGGTGGGGGTGGGGTATAATGCTATCCCACCTTCTATTGGGAGATTAGAAGCATAATTAACTATTGAATGATTTCATTATCATTGGAAAATTTTAAAATATCAAGTTACTCAATATATATCATAACTCAAACTATTGACAAAATTTGAATTTAACAATGTTAAAAATTTGCTGTCAAAAAAAATAAAATATTTATGTAGATCTTTGTCCTTGCTAAATTCAAATTTTGTCAATAGTTTGAGGTTCAAACATATATTATATGATTTAATTTTTTGAGATATTTATAATGATACTAAAATAAGATATTAATTATGCTATAAACTCTTCAATAGAAGGGAAGAATAACATAGCAAACACCAAATACAAAAATCATAGTTTATATAAGGAAGATTATCATGCACTGGCCTTAGAATAGAGTAGCATTTTTTTATCCTAAACTTTTGTTTACCAAAAAAAAAATATAGGAAAGGTTATTTTAGTAACTAGATTGAGGATAATAAAAACAAAAATTTAAAGTCTACGCCCAAAAACCCAAAAAAGTTCAAAATTTCAATTATTTCCCGCCTATATCTCCGCCGCGTTTTTGTTTTCTTCTTTCCTTTGATTATCGGCTTCTTCCTTTCTCCTCATTTTCTTATCTCTGTTAAGCGTTAACCCACAAAATCCTCTTCCAAAGTAATTTAACCTAAATATTTATTCCTCGATTCCTCCTTTCCCATGTCCGCATCAACCACTCGCCGTGGCGGCGGTGACGGCGACGGCGGCACCACTGCTGTCAAAGCTGCCTCTGTCAGATCTTCCAGGTCTCTAACCCCTGTTTCGGGCTCCGGCAAAGTCCCCGGTTCCGATCCCTTCCAGAAATTGTCCAGTGGCAAGGAGAATCGCAGATCCAGTTCTCGTGGACCGGTTTCGGCCCAGACCCAGAAACCCGTTATCCGCACCATGCCCCGCGTCGACAAGGCGTCGCTGGTGGGCACAGGAAATGACGGCGAGGTTCGTGAACGAAGGTCCACGTCGTCGGTCCCTCGAGGTAGGAGCTCTAGCCCTTCTGAATTTAGTAGGGTTATCTCGGATATGCGAAAGGAACGGAGGGTTTCCGTGGATCGGGTTGTAAAGGGTCCGATTGGAGAGGGTAATCGGTCTGTGTTGAGTGGAGGTAAGGGCATAAAAGGGTCTTCAAATGTGGAATTTGCTAATCCAATAAAGGGTTATAGATATTTCAATGTCAAGGGGGATGCTAAACAAAATAATGTTAAGGGTCGTGTGAATTCTGAGGTGAAGAGTGGAAATAGTGGGGTATTGGAAAAGAAAGGCGGAGAAATTGAAAAGAGTAAAGCTTGCTTAAGCTCAAACCGTGTAAAACCAAGTTCAGTTCATGTTAGGGGAAACTCACAGATTCCTGGTGAAAGGGTTAATTCTGAAAGTGAGTTAAAGGTTCACATAGGTGTTGGAATTGATGGGCACAAAGAGGAATTTTGTTCTGCTAGTGTTGGAAAGGTTGGTAATGGTATAGATTCATGCATGACAGTATCTAGTGAAAAATCTACTGGTGATGCTAATGTTTTAGATATTGGTATGGAGAAAGCACCTGGAGATGAGGGTGCAAAGAGTGGAGTTGGTAACAAAGGCCCTAGCAGACTTCATGAGAAGCTTGCTTTTCTTGAAGGGAAGGTCAAGAGGATAGCTTCAGATATTAGGAGGACTAAGGAAATGCTGGATATGAATAACCCTGATACATCAAAAATGATACTTTCAGATATTCAGGACAAAATCTCAGGAATTGAGAAGGCAATGGATAATGTCACAAGTGATTCAGATGCTAAAGTAGGGTTCTTGAAAAATAATGCAAATGTTGATCAGGAAGCAAATGTGGTTGATAGCGGTCAAACTAAGCAAGCAGACGAGGTTAAATCTTCTGTCAAAGGATTAAACACCGATGAGTTGGAAGCAAGACTGTTTCCTCATCATAAGTTGCTTAGGAATCGGACATCGATTAAAGCATCATCAGGAAGCTGTCTAAGCAATGAATCCTCTGTAGTGGAAACTGAAGTTGATCTAAAGGTGAAAGAGAAGGTTCTGAGCCCTGTTGATGAGAATTCAATTGCAATAGAATTCTTGGCTTCCCTAAGAAAAGAGACAAGTAAGGTCACCTCGAGAGATGGGCAAGCGGATATGAAGTACAGTGAAGTTCAAGAAACAGATGGTGGTGCCTCTGCTGGAATGAAAGACACTTCTTCTACCTTCAATAAAAAATGTGATATTGATCTCCTTCTTGCAGCTGATGAGAAGCTTGATGACTTTGATGATCAGGAAAACAAGCAAGGAGCATTTATTGGTGAGGAGACAGAAGATACGTTCCTTTATTCGCTTAATGAAATAGGAAATAAAACTGCCACAGGAGGATGGTTTGTGTCTGAAGGGGAGGCTGTCCTCCTTGCTCATGATGATGGTTCATGTTCATATTATGATATAGCGAATTCTGAGGTATGTAAGCTAGTTGCAGACTGAAATTATATGATATGGTATTACCCAAAAAAAAAAAGAAAAAAAAAAAGATATGGACACATTCCAAAATTTTGGGCTGAGGAAGTTCTGTTTTCTTACTTGCTTTTGCTTTTCTGCCTGTATATACAACTATCCACTCATTGGATACAATCCAGATTGTTAGTTCTTTCCCTCGATTTTCTTGTCTCAAGATAAATTATCATTTCTTGACATGACTTTTTCCCCCTGAAACCAATTCATTTCATGTGATACCTTTTACACAATATAAGGCATTTGTATATAGGCATAATCATTTTTTTTTTTTAATTTTCTACTAACATCAATTTATAAATGCGAGTATGGTCTTTGTAAAAGAATAAAGAAGCATTTGCTCACGGACGGTTCATCATTTTCCTTTTTTCAGGAAAAGGCTGTGTACACTTCCCCATCNAAAAAAAAAAAAAAAAAAAAAAGATATGGACACATTCCATAATTTTGGGCTGAGGAAGTTCTGTTTTCTTACTTGCTTTTGCTTTTCTGCCTGTATATACAACTATCCACTCATTGGATACAATCCAGGTTGTTAGTTCTTTCCCTCGATTTTCTTGTCTCAAGATAAATTATCATTTCTCGACATGACTTTTTCCTCCTGAAACCAATTCATTTCATGTGATACCTTTTACACAATATAAGGCATTTGTATATAGGCATAATCATTTTTTTTTAAAATTTTCTACTAACATCAATTTATAAATGCGAGTATGGTCTTTGTAAAAGAATAAAGAAGCATTTGCTCACGGACGGTTCATCATTTTCCTTTTTTCAGGAAAAGGCTGTGTACACTTCCCCATCTGGAGTTTCACCTAATATGTGGAGAGATTGCTGGATAATTCGTGCTCCTGGTTCAGATGGTTGCTCTGGAAGGTTTGTAGTAGCTGCATCTGCTGGGAATACTATGGATTCAGGCTTTTGCTCTTGGGATTTTTACAGCAAGGATGTCCGAGCTTTCCAAGTTGAGGTTGGAACTAACACCACCTCAAGAAGGGTACTTGGGCCCTTGCCCAATAACGTTGGGCAAAGAAGAAATTCTGCATCTAACATTTTTGCAGCAGAAGCTACGCAGTGGTGGTATAAACCCTGTGGACCTCTGATCATCTCTACTGCTAGCTCTCAGAGGGCTGTTAAAGTTTTTGATATTCGTGATGGAGAACAAATTATGAAATGGGACGTTCAGAAGCCTGTTTTAACAATGGACTCTTCCAGTCCATTGCAGTGGAGAAACAGAGGAAAAGTAGTAGTAGCTGAAAGAGAAACTCTTTCTCTCTGGGATGTGAATTCACTTACTCCTCAAGCTTTGCTATCTATTCCTTCATCTGGTCGAAAAATTTCTGCTCTTCATGTTTGCAACACTGATGCTGAGTTGGGCGGAGGGGTTAGGCAAAGGTGTGTTTGAGCCTTTATTCTTTTCAGTGTTACCTCATTAGATATGTTCTTGCATTTCTTTTGTCACTATTCTTACTTGTTGTCTCTTAACATTTAGGTGACCTATTGTCTTATTAGTTTTCATTAAAATTATGGTTTGCATATTCGCTCTTTTCCTTCCATCTACAAGCAACTCACTTTCATATATATGTCTTTATCTTTATAGGTTTCTTCTCATCATGGAACAAACTTTTAGTAAAAGCGTTCTATATTGTTATTTATCAAGAAAAAAACATCTTAAGGAAATGGGAATTTTGTAATGTGCTTCAAAGGTCCGATTTATGTACTTTCATCAGTTTTTTTCCTTATTGTTAACCAAGTTTACAATTATAATGCAGAGTAAGCTCATCAGAAGCTGAAGGAAACGATGGTGTGTTCTGCACTTCAGATTCTATTAATATCTTGGACTTTCGCCAGCCATCTGGTGTGGGTATGAGGATATCAAAACTTGGTGTCAACGTGCAATCAGTGTTCTCCCGTGGAGATTCTATCTTTCTTGGCTGCACAAGCTCAAGTTCAGTTGGCAAGAATCAGTCCTCATCACTATTGCAACAATTTTCGTTGCGCAAACAAGGGCTCTTCAGCACCTATGCTCTGCCTGAATCCAATGCACACTCGCATCATACAGCAATCACACAAGTTTGGGGTAACTCCAACTTTGTAATGGGTGTTTCTGGCCTAGGATTATTTGTGTTTGATCCACAGAATGATGATCCGCTGCGGGGTTTCAATATGGATTATACTAAACCACAAAATGTTAGAGAAGTTATTGGCCCAGATGACTTGTATTGGCCTTCCTTTGATTATCTGGGATCTCGTGCTCTTCTGATATCAAGAGATCGACCAGCTATGTGGAGGCATCTATCAGTTTGATACGTTTCTAGATACTATTAGCAGTGCTTGTTTACAAAACAGGAATCAGCTTTAAGAGTTAAGAATGTTACTGCTTTTGCTTTTCCTTGGCATGCTCTTTAAGGTGACTAAATTTTTGGTATTTGAAGAGGAATTATGTAAAATATGTGGATTTTTGTGTTTACATTTTTGCAATAGCCTCAGATTGGTCCAGCTTGACCAATCCTGAAAAGCATGAATACATTTGGTCTTGTATAATATGCTCTTTAATGTAGTTAAGAATCATAATCCGTAGATACTTTAAATGGCTACCTATTGCTTCTTAGTAAGATCACAGATTTTGCCTTGAATCTTGATGCAAATTTTATTCTTGAGAGATGTTACATTCAGTCATTCTCCTTAACATTCCTCACCATTTCTCAGTTCTCACCACAACAATTCTGGGCCATCTAAGTGGATCCAGTTTTTTACCTGTGGTTCAGAATTGTTGTGGTGAATGTAACATTTCTATTTATTCTTTTAAATTGCATTAGAGTTACTCTCGAGCTATTTGAGTGTCTATATAGAAGTAATGTATGTAAGCAAATAGCTCTCATTTGATTGACAACAAGTGATCACTGCCAAATGCATTCAATCTTGCAGTTGAATCATCAATGTAGTGCAGATGACTAATTTTCTAGTTGATGCAATCACTTCACTTTGTAGCCCACAAAAATTCTATTCCAAATGTTTCAGGCTAGTAATTTGGTTATTTCAATAAAGCTTTGCACATTTATTTAGCCTTTGGTAATATTTTCTTTGACTATTTCAATTTGCATGCAATTTATGAATTTGAAGTGTAGTACAACTAGAGAGACATCAAGGTCCAATGTTTCCCAGCTAATAGGTTGATCGATCATAACATATTCAGAGGTAAATTGATACACTGACATGCTGCAAAACATGACTGACAACGAAGATCAAGTTGTGTTTCGATTTTGAAATTAAGGTCCTTTCTTGGCTGAGAAGGTTCGAATATTTCCTTGTATGGTGGAAGACAAACATAAACGAATAAACTCTGAAATATGTAGGCCCATTTATATTGAAAAGCCGACAAAGCTGTTGGCCCAAAATATTATGCAATTACCTAGTTTATGCTAAAGTGGTGATGTATATGCCTCTTGGGTTGGTCCAATAGTTAGGAAACCTCACCTGTCTTGTGCTTCAGACTTTATAAATGGACTTTCTTTCTTTTTATTCTTGGAAGAGGATTGGGTGTAAGTATCTCTTCATAGAATCTACAAGTCAATGTTGGCAATGCCCCATTGGTATTTTCTACCAAGGGTGCCCTGCTCCGTGGTGATGTAAGTTAAAGTGGACAGTATCAATGAAGCCAACCATAAAACCCTTTTCTTTAGTAAAAACAAAAGTGCCGATAGAACATACACACATACATACTTATAAAATTTTTCAGGACAAGGATTGGGCCATTCCAGATATTATAATGGTCCCAACTCTCACTACTGGAAATTTCTTGATTCTTTGTGATGGTTAGTGGTTAGACAATTTTTCCCTTTAGGCTTTGCCCTTCCTTCCTAGGATGGTGTTATTTGGTCTTATTTCCCATGTTCATTTTGTGTTATGCGGGTTTCTATATTGATTGTATTTGGACTCCCTTGTTTGGTTTTATATTTAATGGAAAATTATCTATATCTTTACCCAAAAAAATAAAGGGTGTGTTAAATTATCTATATCTAAAAAAAGGGTGTTGGCTCAAATAATGCTACTTCAGCCACTTTGAATTGGTTCCAATCTTGTTTTACATACCACACCATATCAAAGTGGCTGAAGTAGCATAATTTGAGCCAACACCCAACAGATTTGGTGATCTGCTGTTTCCCCAACTAACAAGTGTTAGCACACTAGAGGACCATGTAATCCAAACATCCCAATCATGCACATATGACTCTTCTGTGAATTAGAGAATCCTGAAGATGTTTGAGCATTTTCAATTATAATCATACTTGATTAGGCAAAGAGAAGGCCCCTCCTAGAGAAACACTTGTTCTCCCAATAATTATAATCGATTAACAAGAGTCAACTTCAAGGGCCACACGCACACTGAATAATGGCCACAAGTAAAACCAGAAAAGAAAGACAACGTTTAGTCAATTCAGTCTAGGATCTCTTACGATGGTTGGTTTCTCAGAGCGACAAGTTAACAAATTGTAGCCTTTTCTCTTATCTATACCAATGTATGGTAGAATCTTAAATTGTCATATTTATAGCTTTGTGGGCCGGAAAGTTCTAAGTAGGATCACATTTCTTAAATGCTAGGTGACGAATGATAACTGTTTTGTGAATCGTGAAAAAAAGTTTAGATGGATTGAGTGTAACGGCTGTGGTGGAGAGCTTACATGAAAAATTGACTGGTTGTTAAGTTAAACCTGAAACTTAAGAAACTTCCTGCCTATAAGTGTTGGTTTAGCTAAGAAGAATCGAAATACTTTGCTTGTATGACTAAGGTTTAATTCCCATTGTTAGCCGTGTTTTTTTTTTTTTTTTATAGTTAATTAGGCGATATGTAAATATTATTGTAAGCTCTTGCTAAGATCTGTGACATGCTCTGACCTTAAAATAAGATAACATTCTATCACCCTAAACTTTTACGTACCAAAAAGATAAAAGAAAAAAGAAACCTGTAGACTTTAAGTGTTAAATATATAATTAATTGAAGTATTGGTCGTGATCATAATGTTTTGCTAAATTAGCTTCATAAATAGCTGACCATAATTCGATAACTCTTTAAAAATTATATACATAAACAAAATTAACAAATTACATATATAAAATTTGAATTTAACAAAAATGTTGAAGTGTGGAACCTTCTGATTTCATATCTTACTAACCATACAGCTTATGTACCATTTGTAATAAAAGGTTTCCCAACATATAATTTTTCTCTTTATATGGTTGAAAGATATTGTTTATGAGTTTTGAGTTGGAAGAAGTTAATTTTACTCAGCTGAAAGAGTTTCTTATGGTGACCACAACGATTTAAATCTAGGGCAGAAATAGTGTCACCTTTTGTTGTGTAATCTCAGAAGGATAAAAATATAAAATAATTAANTTGTGTAATCTCAGAAGGATGAAAATATAAAATAATTAATTTGTGGCAGCAGGGAGACATCTGAAGTTAAATAAACAAAGTTGAGGAAAAAGGAAATTAAAAAAAAAGTGGATTGAAAGAATTTAAATTACTAATACGAGTGTACCTCAAAGTAAAATTCGCATGGTCTTGTTCAACCATCTGATGTAACTTACGTGAATTAGTAGATTATGATTGGAAATAAAATAATTATAAGGACTCACTTGAATTTTCCCTATTAAAACACAGAGCATAATTAAAATTTTAGAGTACTTATAGTCAAGATTTTCAGAACCACCTCCATTTCAATGCTTGGTGTGTTCATGGACTAAAGAAAAAAACCATCTCTAATTTAGCAATGAGTCAAGAGAGAGAGAGAGGGGGGGGGGGGGGAACTGCACAAATCTACTTGATCTATGGGTCTAATTATATATCTTCTAACCTAAGAAAAATTCCAATATCCACGCTAATCTATTGAGATGTTTGACTAATTTCAAACTTTGTAAATGTAAAACTTATTTTAATCCCTCGAAGTTTAGTTTTTCAAAAGTTTTTAGTGTGACTTCAATTCTTGGAAGATAATTTTGTTCATCAAAATAATCTTTCGCAAACTCCAACTTTGCAAACTTGTCACATTGTCATTTAACGTGTCACTTGAAAGGTTCTATCAACTCTCACTAAGAAAAATTAGACAAATGATTATTTTGATGGATAAGTTTATTTTTTAGGCATTAAAGTAACATTAAAAGTCTTTCAAAAACTAAATTGATTGTGCCTATATTTTTCAGGGACCCAAAAAAGAATTTACTCAATATATATATATATATATATATATATATATATGTATATATATATATATGTATATATATATATGAAGATTTAGTTACGTTTTTTTTGACTTTAGTGGTTAATTAAATTTTCTTGTTCACTTCACATTTTGAAGTGCTCACATAATCCCAAAGTAGGAGGTAATTAGCCATACAAAGTTCATATTACTTCCTTGATGGAATCGACTAAAAATAAATCTTTATGGAGTGCTGATATAAAGGACTGAAAAGAGTTATCAAAAAGTCATTGATATAGTTTAGTGTGAGAGATTTGAATAGTTTACATTAGGTAGCCATCTCGAGTTCTCAAAAGTCATTGATATATATAGTTGAGTGTGAGAGATTTGAATAGTTTACATTAAGTATCCATCTCGAGTTCTCAAAAGTCATAAAAGTATCCAATGAGAGACTCAATGTGGGACTTAACACAAATTCAATGATCGATAAAGATGCTATACTATCTAGTACCCCATGCATGTTAATGATCATGGGCTAATAATATCATCACTTAAATTTGAATGATTAATCATCCTTGTATAAACTCCATATGTGTGAGGTACCATTAAAAATGGTAAATGTGATCATTTGAGTCCTCAATTAAATGTGTTAGGTAACTGTACTTATCCTTTTACTCTATAATTTCTTTCTAATGGGACCTTTCATCCATTCAACTCTTCTTTTTAATTTCCGGAATTTCTCTTCTATATGTGTATTATGTGTGTGTTCCTCTCCTTTCTTGTTGTTTTATGAGATTATTTATAGGCAAAGGATAGCTGACTATTCTTGATTACTTTTTTAAAAAAGGACTTACATATCTTGGCCATCATTGAGGACGAGGGTAGTGGAAGCTGTACTAGCTAGTTGTACATATGACAATATTTTTTTCTTCTCAACACAATTTCTCAAAGGGTTTTATTCTTTTTTTTTTGTTTTTGTTTTCCCAAGGTATTCACAGGTTTTGTCCGAGACTAATTAATTCTTAGAAGTATTGTCTAGCACTAAAGCGGGGACTTCTCCCAAAAAAGTTTGTTGCATCTACAAAGGCTTGAACTCGAGACCACTTACTTAAGCAACCAGAACTCCTTTCACTCAGGTCAACTTTCCTTGGTTATATACCTTAATTTACACCTAATGGTATAAACATTATTTCTACTTCTCAAATCATAAGCAGTGTATGTGTAAGTTCTACAAGATATGTATAAAAAACAGAGTGGGTGTAAGTGTAATTCTAGAAAGAAATTTTTTTTAGTATGATTATCACATATGAAAAGAGTAAGGGTGTACATACTTTTTTGTGAGAAAAAGAGTGAGTACACAAGCCAATGACTAAAAAGTCTAACAACATTTCCTTAATCATAATAATCAAAATGTTTTAGGATAAGAGTTTCATCTTTTTTTTTTTCTCCAATTTTTTTCTCCAATGTATTGTGCTCTATTATAACAAAAATAAAAAAGGGTAAGCACATACTCTTTCTCCATTCTTGATGGACAAGATTCATCCATGCAGGTTCCCTAAAAAATGTTGAATTTCAATTTAAGATGGTACACACACACCCCATATCTTATGATGACAGAGGGAGAATACAATAAACTTCACCATACCAAATAATTTATATATCTATTTTAAATATATATGAATTAATTTTAGTAAATTTAATAACCAAGTTAAAAAGAAAAAGGAAAGTAATTAAAAAAAGAAGAAGGAAAGGACATTTGGATACTAAAAGATATTGCTAGAAAAAAGCCAAAAGTCTAAACTGAATAACAAATTCTAACTGAACCCATAGGAAGGGACTACATGATGAGGTAAGCAAGAATTCTGCTAATTCTGGAGGGCCACCTATGCAGGAATGCCAGTAACTTCAAGAAGTGCACACACACATGGCATGCTGAGGTAGTTGGTTGTAGAGTAATAATATTATTAATTTACACCCTTCTAAATTTATATTTTATTTATATAAAAATCTAAATTTAACTAGATATATCCATAGAACTTTAGTCTTAGTGTATGAAAACTTATTTGAGAATATCCTTATTATTAAAACTTAAAAAGAAAAAATTGGACATACTAAAATTCTAACAATGAATCCACTTAATATAAATTTATATTTTATTTATATAAAAATCTAAATTTAACTGGATATATCAGCAGAAATTTAGTCCTAGCGTATAAAAATTTACATGAAAATATCCCTATTATTAAAACTTAAATAAAAAATTGGACATACTAAAATTCTAACAATGAATCCCCTTAATTTTTATTTTTTTTGGATAACTCAAGTTTTTTTATATCTGAGCTGTGCAAAACAAGCACCATTTCTTTTGTTTTTCCAGCCATTTATTGGTAACTAGTTAAGCCAACTAATTCTGGGTCCCACTGCCTGAATTGGCAAGTTTGTTTCCACAAGAAGTACTTACCCTTTGAGATGGTTGAATAGAGCACTAGGATTTAGAAGTCTGTAGACTTTGGTTAAGTCTAGAGTTGTCAAGAAAAGCCAGTGGGTAATGGAGCTTTTGATTGGTTGGGAAAATGAGAATCCATCTTTTTCATTTGGAGATTATTTCTATATATTACCTAAGATATTTCAGGTCTTAAATGCTTAATTTGAATTATCAAGACATAATTGGTACAAGATATGAGTATCCAAGATAGTGTTTAGAATGAAATTAGATGTTATCTTTTATTTTTTAAAATGTATGATGCACATGCCTCTTACTCTTTTTTGATTTGACAGTGACACTGATATTTGATGCTAGTCTAAAAATACCTATGAATACTAATAAATAAACACTGTGGAGAAACATTTTTGGAGATTGTGGAGCTCATTTTTCACATACAAATAGGAATAAAATTCATTACAATGATAAAGGAAAATAAATAAAAAGGAAAGAAATTAATTGCACCTCTCATTTTTTACATACAAATAGGAATAAAATTCATTACAATGATAAAGGAAAATAAATAAGAAGGAAAGAAATTAATTGCACCTCTTTTCTTCGTTTTCTTACCCCTCTCAACCTCTTAAATAAATTAATTGCACCTCTTTTCTTCCTTCCAATTCCATCACTATATATACATGTGTAGAATCTCCTTATAGAGAGAACAAGCCCACTACCTTATTCTTGTGGTAATTAAGCACTAAGCAAGTAGTATTTTAGAGAGAGAGAGAGAGAGAGATGAAGAGAGAGTGCCATCCTTTATTGAAGGGAGGAACTAGTAAATACAAACATGGGCTTTCAGCGGCGGAGATGGAGTCAGTGGCGAGCATATGTGAGGTTGTTCTGCCTCCTTTGCCGTTGGAAACTCTAAAGAGAACGGTGGAGCAACCTAGTAAGGCTACGCAGTCATTCTGGACCACTTCTGCTGCTCAATATCCAATCCCTCATCAGGTATATATATATATAACACCTTTTTCTTTCTCCTCTCTTCTCCTTCCCCTCTTCTCCATATAAGTTTAGAATCCTATATTTATGCTGTTTCACAAATGAATATTCAATGGTTTAGCACTCATTCAGGGTTTGGGTTTAATTTCATTGGATGAGATTATAGTATTGAGATGAGAAAAATATTATAAAAATCAAGCTGTTATAATCAAAAAAATTTATATAACATGAGATTTTGGACCCATATATTATAAAGTTTATTATCTTAGAGTTTAAGAATAACTTATTTCAAAGTAAATTCTTCCAAAAAAAAGAAATCTTTATAAAAATTAATTCTTAGACATATATAAAACATTTCTTGAAAATGAAATATATTATCGTTTCTCTCCTACCTGCTGACATTGCATGCCCACCATAAATATCTGTGTGTGTGTGTGTGTGTGAGAGAGAGAGAGAGAGAGGACTGAGAAAAGATACAGAAAAATGGTATCTATGAAACTTCTGCAGTTCTTGACCAGCTTATCTCTGAAAGGACGCACACGTGCGTCTGTCGCATAACAAAGTTCCACTAATTATTATGCTGAAGTTGTACGGCGTAGCAGAATGAAACATGTTCTATGGAGAGTATGTTTTGATTCTATGTTTGTTTTTTTGTTTTTAAAAATAATTTTTATTTTTTTGTATTTAGAATAATATTTTGAGAATAAATTTTTAAAACATGTAAATAAAAATAATCTTATCAGAGATAAATTTTTTTGTTTTATTTTTTTCAAAAACAAAAAATAATTTTTAAAAATTGAAATCTGTTAGATTTTTTTTTATTTATATTTTATATACTATGAATTTATTATTGTAGATGCTAAAATTTGATATAAAAGACTCGTTAGAACTAAAAGTACTAAAGAAAAAAAAATACTTATTAATGGTAAAAGGAGATGCCTGCTAAATTTTAAGAGATTATTAAATATTTTTATTATATAATTATTTTGTTAATATATAGAATTAAATAGTACCTACTACGGATGTGGACCATTCTGTTTTTTTCCTTTTTTGCTTTTAACTGATTTAAGGAACCAAACCCCACAAGAGGGAGGAGACCCCACCGATCAGCTTACAATCTTTACTTTTGGTGTTATATATAGGGAACAATATTGTTTGCATATTAGATAGATTAATTTTTTATTATGCTACAATTTATACTCAATCGAACCCATTTATAATTTTATTTTTATTTTTATTTTTATGGTTAAGACAATGTTAGAGTAGACAAGAATTATTATTATTATTATTTTGGTAAGAAATTTATCAAATTTTAATGCATGATAACTTTTAGAGATATCCGTTTTTACTCTCCCCAATTTTAAGCTTAATTCTAACTTTGCTCCTGCTTAGTATTTGAAGTTAGCAATAATTAACAAAAAAATAAAAAATAAAAATAGAACATTAGAGACAAATAATAAATTGTTTGTTAATTAAATTAGTTGAATATTTTGTTTACCTACACCCTTCATGTTTCTTGTTTACAAGTTTCATTAATTTGCAATGAGAACAGGTTGCAGAGATACTAGTGAAGAGGGGCGTGATAGAGGCAGTGATACTTGTGAGAGTGGTTTTATGGCTGCTGTCAACAAGGTTGGGCACTTTTCTTCTTTGTGGGTTTCTCTGTGTTGGTGAGAAGTGGCCTTTCATCAACAACTTTTCAAGCATTTCTTTGGAAAATAGAGAAAAGATTATGCAGAAGTGGCTGAGCCGTAGCTGGGTATTCACACCTATAAGACTCGCATTTGCTTATATCAAAGTCTTATGCCTCTTTGTTTTCTTCTCCCGGGTACGTTATGCGTGCGTGTGTGTGTTAGATTTTGTTATATCATTATGTTCATGTTGTGTAGTGTCATGTCCCGTGTTCCGTGTCTATGTTCGAATGTGTGCTTAATTCATAGTCTACAAGTAAGTAAATATGTTTTTTTCCCAGACCCCAATGCGTATCAGGTTTTTGATGAAATGATTGAGTATGAATGATCTTGATTGGCAAACCCCAGCAAGAATTAACTGGCCCACCACATTTGTATTTCATCTGTTGATGATCCAAATTGCTTTGAACTTTGCAGGTTGATGAAAATGGTGAGAACCCAGCATGGGAAGGCATTGGATATGAAGTGTCCAATGATGAGAAACCAACCAATGATTCAACTGAAAGGCCTCTTGAAAAGGGAATTGTAGAAACCATGCATGAATCAGACTCATCTCTTGAAAAATCTTTTGCTCAGAAAGGCCTTAATGTCACTCTAGACTCCGAAAGCAACATCCTCAAAGTTAAATGTGATGTAGTAATTGTTGGATCTGGTTGTGGAGGAGGTGTTGCAGCAGCTGTTCTTGCAAGTGCTGGCCACAAGGTAGTTGTTCTTGAGAAAGGCAACTATTTCACTCCCAGAGATTATTCTTCTCTAGAAGGGCCATCCTTGGATCAACAATATGAAGCTGGAGGGATTCTTGCCTCTGTGGATTCTAGAGTGCTGATTCTGGCAGGATCAACAGTGGGTGGTGGCTCTTCTGTTAATTGGTCAGCTTGCATTAAAACCCCACAAAATGTGCTTGAGGAATGGTCTGAGAATCACAAGCTTTCCTTCTTTTCAAGCCCTGACTACCTTTCTGCAATGGATAGTGTGTGTGAAAGAATTGGTGTCACACAAAATTGTACACAGGAGGGTCTCCAAAATCAAGTACTCAGAAAAGGGTGTCAAAATCTAGGGCTAAACGTCGATTTTGTGCCTCGAAATTCATCTGGGAATCATTACTGTGGTTCTTGTGGTTATGGTTGTCCAAAAGGAGAGAAACAAGGCACTCAAGCTACATGGCTTGTGGATGCTGTAAATCATGGAGCAGTAATAGTTACAGGATGCAAAGCTAAGAGGTTCATTTTGGAAAATAACAAGAGTGGAAGTGTAAGAAAGAAGAAATGCTTGGGAGTGAGGGCAAAGGCTTTAACTAGAACAATCACTCTGAGGTTGCAATTTGAGGCCAAAGTGACAATTTCTTCTGGTGGGGCTCTTCTGACACCACCTTTGATGATCTCTAGTGGATTAAAGAATAAGAACATTGGGAGGAACCTTCATCTCCACCCTGTTCTTATGACTTGGGGATACTTCCCAGACTCAGTTTCAGAGCTCAAAGGTAAAGTCTTTGAAGGAGGAATAATCACATCAGTCCATAAAGTACCACCAAGAGACTCCATATCCAATGTAAGAACCATTATTGAAACTCCTTCTCTAGGACCTGCATCCTTTGCTTCATTATGCCCTTGGGAATCTGGACTTGACTTCAAAGAGAGAATGCTCAAATATCCAAGAACTTCTCATTTGATCACAATAATCCGTGACACGGCTTCCGGAGAAGTAACAAGAGAGGGAAGGATCAGCTATAAGTTGAATGCATTTGATAAAGAGAACATGAAGGCTGGGTTGCAGCGGGCACTGAGGATTCTAATAGCTGCAGGAGCTGTAGAAGTTGGCACTCATAGAAGTGATGGGCAGAGAATTAAGTGTAATGGGGTTAGTGAAAAGGAAGTAGAAGAGTTTTTGGAGAGTGTGGATGCAGTGGAGGGGGCACTATCACCTGGGAAGCATTGGGGATTATATTCTTCTGCACATCAGATGGGGAGCTGTAGAATGGGAGTGAATGAAAAAGAAGGTGCTGTTGATGAGAATGGTGAAAGCTGGGAAGCAGAAGGCTTATTTGTTTGTGATGCAAGTGTGCTGCCAACTGCAGTTGGTGTCAATCCCATGATCACTATCCAGTCAAGTGCATACTGTATCACAAAGAGGATTGCAGAGTATATGATAACAAGAGAGCAAATCCCAATAGCTTCTTAATTACTTTTTTTTTTTTTTTTTTTTATGGAAGCATGTGGTGTGTCATATTTAATTATCACATATATATAGTGAAAAATGCAAAATATCTTAATGGTTTTAGAATATTGTGGATAAAATGGGGGATCCTATCCAAAGACACATGGCAAAATATCTTTAGACTTTACATCTGAATGTGCTCGGGAGCAGGATGAAGCAAGTTTTGCAGGGCATGGAGGAAAATGTATCGTGTCTTTTTGTGTGTTGTCTTATCAGGCTGTGTCAGTGTTAGTGGCATGTTTCAGCAGGTTTGTAATCTTCTCATGTACCTAGTTGCATCAATCAAATATATACATATAGCCACTTTTACAACTATACAAGTCATATCTATATTTTTTAATTTTTTTAAAAAATCGTATTTAGGTTTAGAGAAGTGTGATTTATGTCATATATTTAATTTTTTATATAATTTTAATTTTATATTGTATCTATTTGACACAATTTAATAATTTAAATTTTATTAAATTAATATCTAAATTATACTTAAAAAAATTTAAGTGAGTTTAATAAAATTTAATTATATAAACTGTCTCAGACTAATATAATATATAAAAAAATTTGTGTAAAAAAAATTAAAATGTGACTAGTGCTGTAACATAGCACCTCTTAAGTCTAACTCCATCAAGTTTATTAAAAGGTGAACACTAAGCTACTACTCCCTTTTGGAGTGGTAGTGCTACACCTCTTGGATTGAGTGAGTTCGGGTGGAACCTATCAAGTGATTTTTATGTCATTGTAAAGATCTCAAAAAATTGAGTCACTCAATATGTGCCAGTACACATAGTTATTTATAAAATATAATAATGACACCATATAGAAAAATGTGCTAAGAAACAATTTTTTTAAATTTACTTTTTAGTATGTTTTCTTATATCGTGTCGTTCTTGTATTTTATAAAAAATTGTGTGTATTAACACAAATTGGGTAACTTAATTTTTCAAAATTTTCACAATAACACCAAAATCTTTTGAACCATACTTGCCCAGCTAACTCCTCGGTTACGTGGAGGTCTATTGTGCGAGCAAAGTCTATTCTTCAAGAGGGATTGAAGTGGCGTGTGGGGAATGGAAATCAAATTCGTCTTTGGCAAGACAGATGGCTGGATAGTGGCATCTTACGAGACCAAGTTGAAGCTATTGATGATGCAGAGTCCTCCATGAGGGTGAGTGATATTATTCTGCATAGTGAATGGAATGTTGATAGCTTACAGCATACTCTGCATGAGCAGGTCACGGAGGAAATTATCAGAGTTCCGCTTTCTGGACATGGGGATCTTCAAGACACGTTAGTGTGGGGAAGTGCTTTTGATGGAATATATTCAGCTAAGAATGGATATGACTGGCTCCGTAGTAGGGAAGATGTTCATATAGATGAGAGAAGGTGGACGTGGATTTGGAGGCTAGGGATCCCAGAAAAAATAAGAACCTTTATATGGTTAATTATGCATGAGGCCATTTCAACCAACATGCTGCGCCTAAAGCACCATCTCACCCAAAGTGCAATGTGCTGCAGGTGTCTGACGGATGATGAGAGTATCCTTCATTGTCTTAGGGATTGCATCATGCCTCATCAAATCTGGGTTCACTTTGGTTTTGGAGGAGACGCAAGATTCTGGAACTTTGATCTTCGAACGTGGGTGTCAGTCTACAGCCATGCAGAAACAACAAGCCCAGAGGTGCAGGTTCTGTTTCTTTGCATCATTTGGTGGATTTGGAGGGATCGCAATGAAGAGTTGATGGACGGGCGTCGTTCTCCGCTGCTCTATATTATCCATCGAATTAAAGCCATGGTGCATGTTTGCGAAAATGTGTTTCTTTTCAACAAGGAGGTTCGTCACAAGGAAATTAGGTGGGTATCTTGGCAAGCTCCAAGTCCAGACACGGTAAAGCTTAATGTTGATGGCAGTAGTTTCGAAAACCTAGGGAGAGCAGGGTTCGGAGGCATCATCAGAGATAGCCAAGGGCTGTGGCTTGGGGGTTTCTGTGGTTATATTGGCTTTGGTACCAACATCAAAGCAGAGCTTATGGCAATTAGGAATGGCTTGCAAGCTTGTTGGGAAAGAGGCTTTAGGAATCTGACTTGTGAATCAGATTCCTTAGAGGCGATCAACTTGATAAACAATGCAGATGTTAACTTTCATATCCATGGGTGCATTTTGAGTGACATTAGACATATTATGAGAAGATCTTGGCATCTGGAGGTGCGACATGTGTTGAGAGAAGCTAACCAAGGGGCTGATTTCATGGCAAAAAAAGGAGCACATGGGCAAGAGGGTTGGTATTTTTTTTATCAGCCTCTCCCTGAAGTTCTGATAGTCTTGTTGGCAGATAGGATGGCTGTTGCCTTCCCTAGGCTGTAGTTTTCTTTTTTTCGCTATTGTAACCAAAAAAAAGATCTCACCTTATTAAAAACGATTAAACTCAAGCTTTGACTTGGGAGTTGGGAGAGTAAGCACATTTTTTTGGTTGTTGCCAATAGTATGAAAAGAATTAATTGTCGTTATTAAAAACTCAACAGCCATAGTACAAGAAATAATTGTTACTGCTCAAAAAACAGAAAAGGATATAAGCCAACACTACTCGTCAAGTAGGAAACCTATAATAAGTAACATATTATTAGTGTATCCATACCCATTGCTATTCTATCTCAAGCAAATTCATAACTCAGCTATTTATTTTTTGACAGATGGTGATAGTAATGGCACTAAATTGCCATTGATTCATCCACTTGGCCTAATCAATAGCTAAGATGATTTGATAGGCAACTTGGTTATCAGGTCTTTCTAATAATAACATAATAGCTTAATATTTTAGTTAAATTATAGATTGACCCCATTTATCAAAATCAACCTCATCCACCTTCCTAGAGCAAGTCCATGAGAAGAAGTCTTCATGACTACTCCTTCAGTTCCATTGTGAAGCATCTTTGCCATCAAATCTTAAAAACATATTGAGATTGGCTCACGCTCAAATCTCAATTCAGACCCTCCTTTGATTATTCATATGCTTCTTGCAATACCTTTCTCTTTTCCATAAAAGGTGAAACTTTCGCCAAGAATTCAATTAAAGTTGAAGAGAGCTCAAGTCTCTTGTTTGTCTCTGTTTTCTTTTACTTCTTTTGTTGGCCAGCTCTCAGTGCCATAAAGTACCAAAATTTTCGTTTCTCGATAAGTGTCACTTTCTGTTTCAAGAGTCAAGACCATTCATTAAAACCAACAACACTTCAAAGTTTCTTAATTTCAATGCCTCTGTTTCTTCCCAAGGAGGCAGCACTGCTCTCGGTTACAACCTTCCACCCATTGCTAGTCAAACCTTGTTTGCTTTCCATCTCTCACATTGACCGTAACCATAACCGTTGCCCTATTTCGTTTTCCCCATCTTTCTCCTTCAATTCCTTTAATACCAATCTCTCATTCCGGCGACCCTTCCGTATTCGGTGCCTTGACACAGCTCAGCTCTACGACTACGAATACAAGCTCTCTTTGCCACCAATGACCGTGTCTCAGTCCCATGGAAGCAATCCTCCACCTTGGCTTTCAGCACCCCCAAGACCCTGAAATTCACAACCTCAAGAACATTCAAAGTAGCAATAACAGAGGAGACAACAGAGGTTGCTGCACCAGTGGGTTTCACCACACCTCAATTGGACCCAAGCACACCCTCCCCAATCTTTGCAGGCAGCACTAGTGGGCTTTTGCGCAAAGCTCAGGTTGAGGAATTTAGGAGAGGCTTTAGTGGCAGCCACTGGAGGTGGTGAAAGCAAGAGGGGTTGATGTGTGTGTGAAGTGAAGAGAAGAAAATGAAGAAGAAAGGGGCGTGGAAATGATGGTGTTTTTGGTTAGAGGAGAAT
The DNA here is from genome assembly GCA_003255065.1 of Cercis canadensis. NCBI lineage: Eukaryota > Viridiplantae > Streptophyta > Magnoliopsida > Fabales > Fabaceae > Cercis > Cercis canadensis. Next base: position 40,964 of record QAOA01001561.1, read on the forward strand.
AAAAGTAAATACATAAATTTTATGGGACCAAAATATAATTAACTATTTATAGTCAATATTAAGTCACTTCATCTGAAATGTACATGTGGCTTAATCTCAGCCATTGATTTCACCTCAATTGGACCCAAGCACACCCTCCCCAATCTTTGCAGGCAGTACTAGTGGGCTTTTGCGCAAAGCTCAAGTTGAGGAATTTGGGAGAGGCTTCAGTGGCGGCCACTGGAGGTGGTGAAAGCAAGAGGGGTTGATGTGTGTGTGAAGTGAAGAGAAGAAAATGAAGAAGAAGAAAGGGGTGTGGGAATGATGGTGTTTTTGGTTAGAGGAGAATAAAAGTAAATACATAAATTTTATGGGGCCAAAACATAATTAACTATTTATAGTCAATATTAAGTCACTTCATCTGGAATGTACAAGTGACTTAATCTCAGCCATTGATTGCCATTTGCACCAATACCCATTTTCAACAATGGGTATTGTAGACTTGGCCTTAATTATAAAGTAGTTAGTTTTTTTAGGGTTTTAAAAATGTGCAAAAAAAAACCCTATCATTGGGTTCCATCCACTAATTTATTCTCAGAGATTTCAAACTATGCAATTTACCCGTTTGATAGAGATTTTGTCCAACTAACGAATTTAAAACCATATATTAAGTATATGAGGGTAAATTACATATGACCCAAAGTTAAAGAAAATTTCATGCAAGTCACTGATCTATTACATTATTGTTCCCTAACCTATCATATGTATCACTTTTTTCTCTGATTTTTGGATGCGTAAAGAAACATAAATGTGCTTTCGCTGCATAAATAATCCAAAATGTTCCTTTTCCATTAGAATGATGTTTAAAGAATCCAAGGAGATATGTATTGGTACTTAGAAGCATAAAGCAGGGAATAAGAATAAAGTTGAATAATCATCTAAAGAAAGAAGAACGAAGATGAATAAACTTCTTCTTTTTCTTTTTTCAAAGTGTTAAGCTTGAAGTCTTGAACGTTGTGTTAAAAATGGTATGTATATAACAAGCTTGAACAAGCAATCATATAAAACATATTGATTTGAAATTTTTATCACTATTTTATTTTACAGGGATTATATGATACTACATGAATATGTCATACAACACTAACGTGACAAACATATGTAATTTTTATATTTTATTGGATTAAAATATAATTTATCTTATTTTCTCAAATAAATTTAAAAATAATTAATTTTCATGTGGTATGACATATTACATAAATATAAAAAATATCTAAGAAACTTCATTTATTTTATTCTTTTTTGGTGCTCTAATAAGTTTTCTAGGCCTTCTCTATTGTTTCTCAACGGTCCACTTTGGTTCTGGGCTGCCCAACCCTATGTCCGATTAAGAAGTAATTGTTCGGCTGAGCCCAAAGTTCTTAGATCTGGGCTTTCTCTAGTTGGGTTCAATTTCTCAATTTCTCATTTTACATAAGGACCCTAAAGAATAAAATTTATTTTTGGTTCTTAAATTTTTTTCAAATTATCACTTTAATTTCTTTTTTTTTTTGTTCCAATTTAGTCATTAAATTTATGTTTTGTTTGCTAATTTATTCCTCCATCTAAGTCCATTAGTGAGGTTGGCACGTTAAGTGCTAATGTGGCAAGATGACATGACATGAGAGTTGCTGGTGTGGCAAACAAACATGAAAACGACGCCATTTTGATTAGAAACAAAAAAGAAAAATTAAAAGCCATACGGCGTCGTTTGGTTAAGAGGAAGAAAGGAAAAGAGAATCATGAAGAAGGGTTCGTCCCTAAACCTGAACCCTCCGTTGATGCCGCGCCAAAGAGAAACCGTAGGTCACCATATCTTATTCTCTCTCTAGTTTCCCATATCCATTGCTACGACTTTAAGGGAGCTCTGGTTGAGAGTGAAAAAGAATTCGGAGGGAAGAAGAGAACCATGGAGAGAATGAGAAGTGAGACAGAGAAGAGAAAGGGAGTCACCGAGGGAGGGTGAAAAAGAGAAGATTCAGAGTGGGTTTGAGAAAAAGGAAACCAGATCAATGAATGAAAGGAGAGTAATCGAGATAGAGCGAGTCAGGGAGGTGATGGTGGTTTGCTTTTCTTTTTCCTTAAATAATTCGTTGGTTTCTTTCTCTTTTCCGTTTATGAAAGTTTTCATTTCCATTCCCATAGCAATTTGAAGAATATGCTAGATTCAATTCAATGTGATAAAATGGATTTAGGTGAATTCCTTCACTAGATTTCGGTAATGTCTGGGAGGTGATGATTGTTTTGAAGGATTTAGTGCAGACAAGGTGTATGATAAAAGTCCAAGAAGAAGAAATGGCCTTGTAGGTCTTGAACTTGGGATGAGAAAATTGGGGAGGGTTGCGTTTCTTTGATGGTGAAGATGAAGCATCCAAGGTGGACAACAATGGGACTTGTAGAGCAGTGAAAAATGCCCAGGACTACTGCTTACCTCACGAGGAGAAGCATCAAGTGATTATTGCTTGTTCTCTTCAGCAGTAAGAACTTGTGAAAGAGTAGCTACTGCTGCTGCGCTCTCTGATCCTTGACTTGTTCTAGAAGGCTTGGGAACATAACTTCTAGCAAAGGATCAGCCATTAGAGTTGTGAAGTAAAGAGATTTAAGGACCAAAAAGAAATTTTACTCTTTTTAGAGGATGGAGCTACTGGGTGTCTCCAGCAACAAGATGATTCAAACGCACCGTATGGTGTTTTTTTTCCCATAAAGTTTAAAAGGATCTAAAATAATCACAAAAAAAGCCATGTCAGCTAAATTAACAAAAGTTGACAATTGACTAAATTAATCTAACTTTTTTGAAAAAACTCAAACATAATCCAATTGATATAAATTAATGCAAAATACTATAAATAATTAAATAGATTATTATTGATGAAATTGTCATGAAAATAAGTTATTACTTATTGATAGCCTATTTATTATTCACCTATAATAACTAGTCACAAGATTAAATAATCACTTGTTGAGATGAAATTTTCATCTAGAGGTTCACTAATTTTAATGTCAAATTGATCATATCACTAAATTAGATTATCATGGATGGTGAAAATAAATTATCATTAACATCCAATAAAGTTGTTGTGAAAATTAAATACTCTTAAATTATTACTTAAAAAAATTATTTTACAATTACATACGTAGCATCACTAACTTAAATTATCATGGATCTAAAATGTTATAATACAAAGAAACACTGTTTGGTTCAATTAGGCATTAATCATTATTTATTTAAAGAAACAGATGAGAGAAAGAAGAATATGGAAAAGTGTATCTCCAATTCTCCATATTAAATTTTTTTTAGTTAAAATGTCAATTTAATATTAAATGATATGGGGTTCTGTCTTTAATACAGTACTCTTTAATTATAGTGATAACTACACGTCTCAAACATCAACGTGGATTAGTCATTACCAAAAACTTCATTAAATTCAGCACAGAACAGTGTGTGTGTGTGGGGGGTTTTTTCCAGAGAGAGAGAGAAGAGAGAGAGAGAGAGAGAGAGAGAGAGATGAGGAACGGAGAGTGCCACCCTCTGCTGAGGCGAGGAAGAGGAGGAAGACAAAAGAGACATGGGTTTTCTTCAGCTGNATACAGTACTCTTTAATTATAGAGATAACTACACGTCTCAAACATCAACGTGGATTAGTCATTACCAAAAGCTTCATTAAATTCAGCACAGAACAGTGTGTGTGTGGGGGTTTTTTTCCACAGAGAGAGAGAAGAGAGAGAGAGAGAGAGAGAGAGATGAGGAACGGAGAGTGCCACCCTCTGCTGAGGCGAGGAAGAGGAGGAAGACAAAAGAGACATGGGTTTTCTTCAGCTGAGATGGAATCACTTTCAAGCATATGTGAGGTTCTGTTGCCTCCTCTGCAATTGGATTCTCTCAACTTGTCAAAGCAAAAACTACCAAGCAGGGCTGTGCAGTTTTTCTGGAAAGCTTCTGGTTCTCAATTCCCAATCCCAGATGAGGTAAGTACCTATACCACTCTCTATCTTTGTCTCATCATACAAATTTTCTATATAACTTAAGCATCCAGCTGAGAAATCCATATATGGAGAGAGAGGTGAAACCAAAATGACAGTAGAAAAAGGAAAGAAAAATGATAACCACAAAAACAGCTTGTGTTCAAGAATTTAATTTCTTAGTTAAATTTATTTTGACCTTTCTATTTGATTTTTCTATGCATAATTGAAAGTGGTTAGCATCCCATAGGAAATAGACAAATGTTTTCTTTCTTATGCGATTTTCCAAACTTTATTTGGAAAAGGACGCTCACGATTTAAGCTAAAAAAAAAAAAACTCATATAAAAAATCTTTTCTTTTTTTATACGAAATGTAAATGTACTTGTACGATGAAATAATTAATTTTTTTTTGAAATTATGTATTTATTTTTTTTTATGTGTTTATCATTTATTAAATATATAATTATTGTTTAAATATAAATAAAAATATCCACATAGTGCTCATGGATATATTTGTCATTTCATTTCATGTAACAGACATCTAACTTGATTTATTTCACACTTACTATTTCCCAACTTGATTTCAGATAGAGATGATAGTGTGGAGAAAGTTTTTAAAAATCGAAAACACTGACTTTCTGGGTGGGGGCCTTAAAGTACACAGGGTAATAGTTGCCCTGCTTATTAGCCTTTCTTAAGGGAGGAGTATATGCGGGACCATGTAGGGTGGGTGGGAGTTTGGTTGGTGCTGCCATTAATCCTGGGAGAGTGAACACGCTGTGTCCGGTGAGCTTATTAAGTAGATTTAATTTTTTAAAATTCTTAAAAATTATAATATTTAAATAAATAAATTAAAAAGTGTAATAATTATATAAATACATTGTCAAAATATAATATTGAGATTAATAGGCCCTTAATATTATATTTTTTTAAAAAAAAAAAAATATCAGTAGGTAAAGCCCATTGGACATGCCATACGACGTGTCACTTAAGGACATGTCACATGGTATGTAGTGTGTCCCACCTAATCCCCTAGCTGCAGGCACGACAACTTTGTAGTGATGTGAAAAGGGAACATGCCGAATCTCATGCGACATGTCCTCATTGGAGAAAAATGGGACCCACTGCATGCGCATGTGGCATCTCTTGGAGAGACAAGCTGCATAGCGTAGGTTGTGTCCCTTGAGGTCATGCTACATGGCATGCGGTGATCCTAATCACATCTCATTTTCTACAAAGTCTACTGCATGTGGGGCCCATTGGACACGTCCCAATTGTTGACATTTTTTTAAATAAAAAATTATAATATTAAGATAAATAATTTTAAAACTACAATAATAAGATAAATAAATTGTCAACATATAATATTCAGGTCAAAGAACCCCATAGTTATACCCCTTCTAAGAGGTGGTGTAGCGTTACCCACTCCTTAATTGGGGTTTCCGATGGGACTCAAAAGCCAAATTTGATGTCATTGCGAATATTTAAAAAAATTAAATCATATAGTAAGTGTTAAAACACACAATTTCTTATAAAATGTAAAAATTACACAATATAAGAAAGTATGTTAAAAAAGTTTCACTTTTACCAAAAATAAAATAAAATTTGGTATACTTTTCTATATCTTGTTACCTTGTAATTTCTTTTCTATATTTTGTTATCTTGTAATTTATAAGAAATTATATATTTTATCATATATTAGGTGACTTAATTTTTTGTTATCTTTATAATGACACTAAAATTACTTACTAAGTTTTCATCAAAACCCACACATTCAAAGGATGGATAACTCTTAAAGGGGTGTAGCATTTTTAATTTGTGAATTAGAGATTCTCGGACTCATTTTATCGAAATAGAGTCACAATTGATAAGATGGATAAATAACATTTTATATGTTTCATTAAAAGAATATGTGATTTTCAAGGTAGAATTTGATAGTTTTAAAAGCAAAATTATTTGTACACTTGTATGTCTGCACTTTTTTTTTGACACTTACACTACACATAAGGTGGAGTTAAATTCGACTAGATTTATATAAATTTTAACTGGATTTTCATTGACTTTTTTCTTAATGCAAATTTAAGTATAATACAAGGAATGCTGTACCATTTCTCATCTTTAAATGCCAGACAGAGTACTAATAATAATTAATAAATGCTTATGAATACTATACCAGTTCTCTTCTTTAAGTGCCAAACAGAGTACTAATAATAATTAATAAATGCTTATGAATACTATACCATTTCTCTTCTTTAAGTGCCAGACAGAGTACTAATAATAATTAATAAATGCTATACCATTTCTCTTCTTTAACTGCCAGACAGTACTAATAATAATTATTTCTCTTCTTTAAATGCCAGCCTGTGTACAATAATAATTAATAAATGCTTTCACAACTGGCCAAACAGGCTAATCTCACCTCCACTGTGGGAGGCTCCATTTTCCCTTTTGACCTGAAAGAATATAATCGCTTTTGACTAAGGCAAAGAGATGTGAAAAGTGCTTTTGGAAATTTTTTAAAATGGAGTGGGGTTTTATTTTTGTAAAACTTGACGGTTGATGAGTTTGGAAAATTTCCCTTTTTTTTATCTCTCCTATTTTCACCCCACTTCTCTATCCCATTTCTTTCCTTTCCACCTTTCTATCAATCCAAACACAATGTTACTGTTTTGCTATTGAGACACACTGAAGCAAGTAAGCCTTAATAAAGAGTTTGTTTGTTTTTTTTGTTTGTCACCTCTGTTCCTATATCACTATGACATTTTAATTGCGAGTTTCTATTTGAAATGAGAACAGGTTGCAGAGGCACTGGTGAATAGAGGTCTAATAGAGGCAGTGATAATGGTGAGATTGGTTTTATTGTTGCTGGCGACGAGGTTGGGCACCTTGTTGCTTTGTGGGTCTGTATGTCTTGGTAAGAATTGGCCCTTCATCAACAAATTCTCAGAAATTTCATTGGAGAACAGAGAAAAGATTTTGCAGAAGTGGCTCAAGCACAGGTTTCTAACACCCATTAGAGTTGCAGTTGTTTACATCAAAGTCCTCTGCTCCCTAGCTTTCTTCTCTCAGGTAATGCCTCAAACTTAACAGTGGTGTGTCATTCTAGTTGCACAAGTCTTGTGTTCATGAACTTGTACAATTGTGCATAATTGCATATTGCTTCACTTAGTTTAAAACAAGAGATCACAAGTAAGGTTATATATACACTTTTTACATTCCCAAACTCTATACAATTGCACTGGTGGCTCTATTTGCGCTGCGATGGCCCAAAGTTAACTTTTTTATGTCAAACTCAGATGCAACCACAGAAACAACTTGTTTATAGCAAAAGAAAATAACAAGTCACATAAATAGATTGTGCAGTTAAGGGTTGTTTACTTGATATTACTTTTGAGATCACTTAGATAAAGTTGAACGACTAGTGTTATTCTTAATAGACAATTCTAAGTAATATTGTCTCTCTTGTGTTCTAATTGCCACTTTTCTAATTGTGCAGGTTGATGAAAATGGCCAAAACCCAGCATGGGAAGCCATTGGATATGAGGTTGCCACTCATGAGAACACAAGCAACATTCCAAAAGAGAGGCCTCTTGAAAAGGGAATAGTGGAGGCTATGTATGAAAGTGACACAAGCCTTCCTCAATCACTTGCCCAGAAAGGTCTTGAAGTTGCTCTAGATACCCAAAAGAATCTCCTCAAAATCAAATGTGATGCAGTAATTGTTGGGTCTGGTTGTGGTGGTGGAGTTGCAGCTGCTGTTCTTGCTAGCTCTGGTCAGAAAGTACTTGTTCTTGAGAAGGGAAACTACTTCACTCCAATGGATTATTCTTCTCTAGAAGGACCCTCAATGGATGAACTTTTTGAATCAGGAGGAACTATGGTATCTCTAGATACAAGAATGGCCATTATGGCAGGATCAACAGTGGGTGGTGGTTCTGCAGTTAATTGGTCAGCATGCATTAAAACACCAGATTATGTGCTTAAGGAATGGACGGAAAACCACAGGCTCTCACTATTTTCGGACTCCAAATATCTTCCTGCCATGGATGTGGTGTGCAAAAGAATTGGTGTAACAGATAAATGTGTAAAGGAAGGACTCCAAAATCAGGTTCTCAGGAAAGGATGTAAGAATCTTGGTCTTCAAGTTGATTACGTGCCACGAAATTCATCAGAATTTCATTATTGCGGGTCTTGCACCTATGGTTGTGGACAAGGAGAAAAACAAGGGACTGAAGTTACTTGGCTTGTTGATGCTGTGGAACATGGTGCAGTGATACTAACAGGATGCAAAGCTGAGAGGTTTATATTGGAAAAGAACAAGGGAGGAAGCTTGAGAAACAAGAAATGCTTAGGAGTGATGGTAAAACCTTTACCAAACAATATAACATCGAAAATTCAAATTGAGGCCAAAGTGACAATCTCAGCATGTGGAGCTCTATTCACACCCCCTCTTATGATCTCTAGTGGATTGAAGAATAAGAACATTGGCCGGAACCTTCATCTCCACCCGGTGCTAATGGCGTGGGGTTACTTTCCAGATTCAATTTCTGATCTTGAGGGTAAAATCTATGAAGGAGGAATAATCACATCTGTCCACAAGTTGCCATCGGGAGACTCCAAAATAAAAGCTATAGTTGAAACTCCTGCAATGGGGCCAGGAGTGTTTTCTTCTTTGGTTCCTTGGGAGTCTGGACTTGATTTCAAAGAAAGAATGCTCAGATATGCAAGGACTGTGCATTTGATTACAATAATTCAGGACAAGGGTTCTGGGGAAGTTAGGAAAGATGGAAGAATAAGGTATAATTTAGATGTATCAGACAAAGAGAACATCATGGCTGGATTGCAGCAGGCACTGAAGATTCTAATAGCAGCAGGAGCTGTTGAAGTAGGTACCCACAAAAGTGATGGACACAGAATTAAATGTAACGGGACTAATGAAAAGGAATTGAAGGAGTTCTTGGACTCGGTATATGCAACCGCAGGGCCCTTGTCACTTGAAGAAAACTGGACATTTTATTCTTCTGCTCACCAGATGGGGAGCTGTAGGATGGGCAAAACTGAAGAAGAAGGTGCTGTTGATGAGAATGGCCAGAGTTGGGAAGCAGAAGGGCTATTTGTCTGTGATGCCAGTCTCCTACCAAGTGCAATTGGGGTCAATCCCATGATAACTATCCAGTCTACTGCATATTGTGTTGCAAAGAGAATTGTAGAGTCTTTGAGAGGAGAATAGCCTTAAGAAGCCTATTCATTCTTCTTCCTTTGATGAAGTTAAATATTTTAAGAGTGTGGAGTAATTGATTTTCTCTAGAACCTTTGTTTCTTAAGAAGGCTAGAACTTCTTATCTTCAACTATAATACAATGAAACTTTTAAGGAGAAAAGAAGTTTCAGAAAACACATGAAACCCTGATAATTGATTACATGAGATGCTTGTAAATTAGAAATTATTGTGGCCTTCTAGATAATTTGGTGGTTGATCCCCTGTCAAGTATGATAGAAGTTAAGACACAATGATGAAACTTGGAATTATAATGTCAAATACAGAAAGAAAATGAAGACCAGATAAGACTCAAAGAAGTTTATTCATTACTTTTCTTCTTTATGCATATCAAATTCAAACAGGCAAGAGCAATTAATCTTGATGAATTTTGCAATGCTTCAATGTTTAAAAGAATTCTCATTTAGGACTCCACTTCCCAATTTCCAGTGAGTGAAAGATTTCAGTTTGCCAAATTCATTACAGTATATGAAACCAGATCTATTTAGCAATAGCAGAATGGGTTTTGACTTGAGGAATGGAGATGTGTGATGTTAATATTTTCTCTATAACTGGTGGCTAGAGAATACTAACTGCTCTCATTGGGTAAATTTTTTGCTTATTAGCTTATAGCTCAGAGAACAACTTACTACCATTTATTCTTTGACTTGGGAAACATTCTTAAAAGTAGTGATTCCTTTGGTCAGAAGCATGAAGTGAAACATTGACTTTAATCAGAAAGTTTATTCTGAATTCAATTTCTGCTAAACGGCTATTCTTCCTTCTAATCACCAGTCCAGTTTTGGGGCCTGTGAATGTTAGCCCATGGTTGGATCATGGATGCCTCCATTAGGAACTATTATAATAATATTTTCTCTACAGGCTTAAGGATTTAGATAACAGATAACATAGATTAACAATCAACAAGAATATTAGATAGTTTCAACCAGAATCCCAGTTGTGAAACTTACATGTTGCTAGAGATTGAGTCTTGCCCAATCGGATTTGGTGTAACAATTTTCTCAGTACAAAATTGTGAACATTTCAAAAACTCACAAGCTTTGGTTCAAGGACTTACCAGAGTCTAGGACTTCTCAGTAACTTCTTGCAGGGTTCAGAAATGGCAAAATAGAGTTAAGGGTGGTGGTTAATTTTTCCAATCAATGGTTCTGTCTGATGCCATTGCGCATAATCAAACACAAGAAAGCATAAGTTTTGCAAGATAAAGTACTCATGATTCATGAAAAGGACTTGCACTAATAATTTCTGAGAATGGTTGGATCTTCCATTCTGTTTCTCATAAAATGTGGTTATTCTCATCACATAACCAAACACTCTTTTACAGTTACTGGAACCAGTGAAACTGATCCTTGTATATTACAATAGATAGGATACATGTGAATTTCTACCTTCTCATTTTGACAAGAGAATAGAGGAGATAGGGAAAAAAATAGAGATAAAATCAGAAAAGTTTCTTGGACTGATCAGGGAAAATGAAATCCCAAAGTTGACATGGCCAATTTACAAGAGGAAATGTCCTTTTGAAATGCATTTTCAGCATTACAATTGGTGACTATTCACACTTGAATTGTATATCATATTAATGATGAGGTGCTTCATGGATTTAAAATATGGCTGCCCTTCAGCTATTGCATGTCCCTTTTATGTCAGCATGTCTAGGCCATCTATACATGTATAAGAATATCATCTCAACTGTCAGAGTCTGTCTCGCGAAATGGTAATGGAACTGCCTTCACTGCCCGGTAATGGCCAACATTATTTAGATGCTCATTCTCCAACCTGTTTGTAAATGTAGTTATCAAGTTCAGATAAGTGATTCATTTATTTATTTCACTAATGCCAAACTAAGAGTTTATGTTAACTAAGTAATATACAAGCTATGAATCCTATAGTAGTGTTCAATGCACTGTTAAACTAGGACATTCTGGAAAATTCAAGTATTGTTAAGCCCTTGCAAATGTGTGAGAAATTACCTATAGAAATTCCAGTGTCCTCGTCGAATAACCTCCAATGAAGCTAACAAAAACTCCAGCATCCGCGATTGAGCAGGCCCCACTTTGAAATGCATGACAGTCTCCACCCAAGCCACTCTTAGGACAGCATTCAAGGCCTGCAATCCANGATTCATTTATTTATTTCACTAATGCCAAACTAAGAGTTTATGTTAACTAAGAGTAATATACAAGCTATGAATCCTATAGTAGTGTTCAATGCACTGTTAAACTAGGACATTCTGGAAAATTCAAGTATTGTTTAGCCCTTGCAAATGTGTGAAAAATTACCTAAAGAAATTCCAGTGTCCTCGTCGAATAACCTCCAATGAAGCTAACAAAAACTCTAGCATCCGCGATTGAGCAGGCCCCACTTTGAAATGCATGACAGTCTCCACCCAAGCCACTCTTAGGACAGCATTCAAGGCCTGCAATCCAATATCTCTGATAAAAAATTTATGCATAACAGTAATATGAAGAAGCAATGCTACTGAAGGGAAATCTTACAATAGAGAGGTAGTATATGCTTTTGTTCTTTAGAATAAGATCATCTCTGAGCCATGGGTTTCTAGAGTTGGGGTTGAAAAATCCCCAATCCTTAACAAAATCCCAGTACAGCTGATAAACTGTGGCCACCACAGAAGTGACCAAGACTATAGTAAACCATAGGTGGTCAGTCTGCCTGCTATATGTTACTCTAGCACCAGCTGCCACCATTGCTGAGACATACTTCCCCATGTTGGCCAAATGGTTCACATCACCATCATCAAACCATCTCCTTGCACACTAGTATCATATTGAAAGAGCATGTTAGTTTGATAATTTAAAGGAGTACAAGCGCGCTATCAAAAAAATTTGTTACAATTCTCCAATTTCCTAGATTGCAATGTCAAAATTGAAACTATAATATGCTAGTCAGTCAGAATCCAAGGCTTACTTGCATAGCACGCCAATAGTACGGCAAGAATGAGATGACATAAGTTATTTCCATGTATAGCCTCCCAGAATGGCAGACCTCATGGTGGTGTGTTTTGAAAAGTCTAGCAAAGAAGTGGCAACCTGTGGTTTCCAAGTGCCTCAGCAAAGGAATCTGTACATATAACATTTGATTGAATGTTAATCAGGACACATGATAAGTAGTAGAGGGGGAAAATGGACAATAAATTTGAACTTTTAGGCTTAGTAAGATCACCTGGCTAGTGAGTTGGTCAGCCATGAAAAAGTCTACTAGCAGAACCTGTAATTATGATTTTTTATCAAATAAACTGGAATTAGTCTTCTCTGAGTAGGGCAAACAATGTATCCAATGGTTCAGGACAGTTACCTTATAAAATGGAGAGCATATTATGTTCCGAATAACGCGGATGAAGCAGTAACGGGTTGGGCGATAAAATATATCAAATGGGGAAATGAGAAAGACTATGAAAATCTGCCAATAGCAGTTCAGAATCAGAAAAAAAGGTTTAGACTATTGAGTTCTTTGTAACTTCACTGAATTTTTTCATAAAAAATTTAAGCTATTTTATTGCTTAAGTAATAAGGAAATGCAATAGTCATTGGACCAACCATAAGAAGAATTCCAGGAATGGCATCTACTTGACCAGGAGAAAAGCCTGCAGCCCTTAGAAGTAAGTGTATGACCATTGCTCCAACCACAGCAGTCATGAAGGTGGTGCATATCAGAAAGGCATCCCTATACTTGAGTGCTGTGCTTGGTTGAAATTCAAATATGAAATTATAATTTATTCTTGTATTCTTCCACATGAACATGTCGCATCCATACATAAACAAGTGCAGGCTTAGCAATGCAAACACACTGCACAAAAACAATGCGATTCTTAGTTCACTTGTGATGAAAAAATTTGAATCTCAAATTCTTCAATATAGTTTTTGGTATCTAGCATATATAATAATTTTCCAGATTAGTCTGTTAATGCTACACTTATTTTTCCAAGTGCAGAACATATTCTAATAACAATATCGGTAACAAAATAGAAATAAGCTGAGTGTGAAATAAGTTCAAATAGGAAAATTTTGAAGTAGTACCTGAAAACAGGATAGACAGTTTCCATGTAAGCTGTCTCTGTACTAGGGGAGAATATACCACACAAGTGGGCCAAGATTGCATATACACAAAACAAGGATACAAAACAACCAGTAAACAACCCTGCAAAGAAAGTTAAACATAAGGAAGAAAATTAGATGAAGAGATGATAAAAGAATAAGAAAAAAAAAATGATTAACGTAAATGGTAAAGGAAAAGAACATTTCTATTTGCACATCAATCTATCCTCACCCATGTGTACACTAATGCATATGTTTCCTTATGAGTTTAACAGAAAATTGTTTTAAGTAGGCCAATGGAATGTAGATAAAGACATACATATTAATGTGCATTATTTACTCCAAAGAAAATTAGGTTAAAGTAGAATACTGCCACAGTAAACCATTTAAGCTTACATTATTTTGAGCAAGTTTAGTTTATGTCAATTGTGCATTAATGTAAGCAAAAGTGCAAATAACATTACTACTTAAAATATTACCCATTTGCTTGGTGGGTCACCTGCCCAAATTAGTGGCCACTGGGCACTGGCCAGAATATCTATTAAAAGTATGAAAGTTGAATTTGGCTTCTATGTTGTTGGTCCAGAAAGTGATGAAATTACATATTGCATTACAATGAAAGTGGTTATGCTGTGATTAGGCAGAAAAAAAAAAGGGGTTTTGACAGCACTAATAGACAATAATGGCCTAACAATAGCATAGATAAATCTGTTTACTATTGTTATATAATCATAGATTTATTTTGCTGTTATTAGTGAATATGAAGAAAAATTTAGGGGAGAGAGAGGGATTACCAACAAAGAAGGTGACCATGTGAGACTCTTTGTGCTGTTGGGGTCTTAAAAACTTCATTGCCTTTTTCCTGTCATTGTGGGCGAAGTGCTTTGTGAATATGGATTCCACTTCGTCCATTAGTGTAAATACCTGTCAATCCAAATATTATAATGAACAGAATCTCATTAGAAAACCACATAACCCATTCTCCACAAACAAAAATATGAGTGGGGTTCAAAGAAAAGGTATTAGAAAAGTCAGATACACCATATCTCTTTCTGTTTCCTTTTTTGATCTTTTAGTTTGAAATAATTTAGCCAAAAACTAGTTGAGTGTAAATTTCTTTTCTTTGAAGAGTATATATATATATTTGTGTAAAAGTGCATTTTATTTTCTATTATAAGAGAATAGAACTACTAAATTAACAATATATGGTTGAATAACAAAATAGACAGTAATGGAAGCAATTGAAGCTATTTTTGGTGAGCAATATGAAAATATAATGCTGCTAATATAAAATGGGAACTGATATATATAGTTTGATCAACATACTTTATCAGAACTGATAAAATGGGAATTCTTCACTTCTCTTAAATAATTTGCTGAAGCCCTTTGGCAAGATACCTGCATAGATGCCAAAATGATTTTTATTTAAATCGTACAAATTTATGTTAAAAATTATAAATGTAGATTCATTAAGTACTTTTAGAAGTAAAAAAAAGTTTATTAATTATGACAATCCTGCTAACTCAATAACATATATCCAACAATAGGACGCTGCATTGATTTCTTCCACATTGTAACGATCATTTACACCGTTATTGCAGAATTGAAGAAAAGTCCAGAAATTCAAGAACAATGCATGTACATATGGAATCAAGTTTATGCATTTTGGAACAATGACGCTAGGATTAATTAGGTGAATGGGAAAAGTCCAAAATGTTCACATGACTTGTGACTACTGAACAGGGAATATACTATCCCTAACTCAATACTAAATGTCATAATGTTTTGGTACTTTGACTATAATTCTAGATTCGAACATGAAACTCATAAACTCTGAAGACCTACATATTTAATTAAAAACATAAAATCATACTAAAATGTCCTCAAGTAAGTATTGATTTGATTACTAAAAGCTCTTTGTGGCGATGGTCATATAATATTCAAGTACATACTTTATAATGTACTCACACTTACCACTAAAAACTATATCATTAAATTAATTCATTGTCCCAATCACCCCCACCATTATAATTTCTCAATAAATAAGAGATGCATCATCATGCAAAACATGGATGCAAACATAAGATGGATTCAGATAAATTAGTAATGCACCATCACCATTCACTTAGAGGGGAAAGAAAAAGAAACTACAGTGCCTGCGTCGCTATCTTTAGGTCATGTGTTATATGAGTCATATTATGTTAGGTTTGTAAATTAGGTTGATTGGGTCGATCATGTAGTAAATGAAGATAGCAGTTAAGAATATCACACTGTTCATGTGAAAAACTAGCTCCTGAAAATGCAAATTAGTTTCAACCACGATGAATAATGCGACAGATCGATCCTTGGGAAACTTTACTTCCTTTTCATTTGTCTTTTTACTTGCAAAGTATGTGATTGAACATGACCCTTAGAAAACCACATACCTAAAAGCAAAAACTTTTTTACATAACATGAATGAAGATAAATATCTCAATTCCCTTTTGGTTTCTAACTCTTAAATGTGTGTAGTTTCATGTGTAATGACGAAGAGATATTTTAAACACATACCTTGTCAAATTTCTTGAGTATCTTTGAGAATGCTACCATATTCAATGAGCTGCCAAAAAGAGTGAGTTTGATTAGATATTGTTGAAGTACAAAAAATATAAGTGGAACATGCCCAAAACTCACCATACAATGAAACATAAATTCCGTACGTAAGGGATGCAAAATTTAGTGACAATTGCGTGACAAAAGTAGTGAAGAGCATATACGTAATGAAGAAGGTAATGTAAAATTTCATAATGTCTTTAATCTTTTTCGGGTGCATTAATTCTATAGCATGTCATTTGCCTTCATCAGCCATATCACGGGGTAAAGTAGTTTTGCTAGTCAACAAAAGGCATTTTTTATACGCCCACCATCTTTTTCTTCTCAACTTTTTCAAAGCTTGCTTTTCTGGGTAGGTTTTCCATTGATCAGTGCGTTCAGAAAAGTGATTGATGTTGCACTCTTAAGTGATTTTTTTTGTTGTTGACATGATTGGTTCATAATTGTTTTAAATATGTGCATATTTATCAATAATAAATTTATAAATGTTTAATTTGAATTTGTTTCATTTTGTAGATTTAAGAAGAAAAAAAAGGATTTCTTTTCTTTCTAATAAAAGTGTCGTGATATAAGGGCTGTCAAAGATCTTGTAAGTGACGTTGTTAGGGTAGGTGTCCTCTGTCACTGTTTGGTGTAACTCAATGTCATGTTGGGTTTTTTTCCAATCATATTATCTATTAGATCCTAGATATTTTCTGTTTATGACATATAGAGCTTGGATATGGCTTATGTACAAAGAAATCAGCTTAGGAGATTTTTTTTTTCTTTTCCCTCAAATATTTTCCATCAAACATCAAATTTACACTAAAGGAGGAAAAAGCAAAAAAAAGAAAAAAAAGTTTTGTTGTTTCTCATTAAAGATATGGAAGCAATTTTTATTAAAATCCAGGTTTAAAAAAATTGAAGGCTAGAAAAGTGTATATAAGGAATGGTGTGTGTATATTAAAATAGTGGAGAAATTATTATTTTTTGTGTAAAAGAAAAGGATCTACGTAACCTAACATGAAAGATCTCCAATTTGGTTTTGTTCTTCTCTGTTTAGATCTTTATAGAATCGTCTTGGGCCATATAACTCAACCATCACACCAACCTTCATTTAAATCTTTCTACCCAATATCTCACGTGGTTCTGTGAACCACCATGCAGCACACACATGACACATGGCTTCTCCCTCCTTCTATTCCAATAGAGGCTATAATATAGTTATCACCAAAAATGTTGTTTACAGTTTTACACCATCTTTACTTTCACAATATCTATACAATTGAGATGTTTTCTTTAAAGAATAGTAATTTAATTATTAATTAATATTATATCACAATAATTCACAATTGAATTGTGGGATAGAAATTGAGTAGTATGATATTCATAAACTGTTATACAATATAATTTATCTATATATCATTAATCTTATCTAGATTCAGATGACTTATTAGAATATTTCTATTAACTTAGACAATTTATGAAAACAAGCACATGTGACATGGTCAATAGATTTTCTAANATTTTGGTTTTCTTCTTCTCTGTTTAGATCTTTATAGAATCGTCTTGGGCCATATAACTCAACCATCACACCAACCTTCATTTAAATCTTTCTACCCAATATCTCACGTGGTTCTGTGAACCACCATGCAGCACACACATGGTACATGGCTTCTCCCTCCTTCTATTCCAATAGAGGCTATAATATAGTTATCACCAAAAATGTTGTTTACAGTTTTACACCATCTTTACTTTTACAATATCTATACAATTGAGGTGTTTTCTTTAAAGAATAGTAATATAATTATTAATTAATATTATATCACAATAATTCACAATTGAATTGTGGGATAGAAATTGAGTAGTATGATATTCATAAACTGTTATACAATATAATTTATCTATATATCATTAATCTTATCTAGATTCAGATGACTTATTAGAATATTTCTATTAACTTAGACAATTTATGAAAACAAGCACATGTGACATGGTCAATAGATTTTCTAAAAATATTAAGATCTCAAATTTAATATCCTATTTCCTCTATCCCAACTAAAAAAATGTAATTTCGTCTATTTAATGAGAAAAAAAATATAAACAATATATGCATAATTGTGTAATTGGAAAATATATATATATGCACACCAACACATATAAATTTTAATATTCATGCTAATAATAATTATAATAAGATAATAAGAGATGATATATAACCTGTATGTTTTGAGTAGGCCAAGGGCTCTGTAGAGTTCCACAAATGCCTTTCTAATCATCTTCTCAGCACTCTGGATTTTTCTTTTGTTAAGGAACTCCCCGGACCCATCCTTGTTTGGACTGTTCACCAAATCCTCCCACAGCATGGATGTCACCGCCGTGATTGCCCGTGTCGGCGTGGTGGCCGGAATATCAATCCTCATTGCCATCATAGGTTTCCCTTTCTTTGTTTTTGCTCTCATCGCAGAATTAACAAAATTTATACCATTTCTCTCTAATGTATTGATTATTTCTTCTGTTTGTGAAATTTCTGAATTTGTTTCGTCAGAGTCTCCAAGACTTTCTGTAAAATTATATGTGATCAATTATTAAAAAAATAATTAATTAGACATAACACAAAAATAAAATAAATTGTACAAATTAAAGCTTTTGTGATCCTTAAAATAAATAAATAAACACTAATCACAATAACTCTTGTCAACATCCTTGTTAATTACTACACTTCCATTTCTAATTAGAATATTTAATTTTTATCTTTCCAATTTTTCTATCCCCTTTATTTTGTGGTTCAAAATTTTCAACTATATCCCATCATTGTCCTCTGAAAATCACATTTTTATGTGGAAACATTACCCAATAAAATCCTCTCATGTTGGCCATAAATGTGAAAAATAGAGCATGGCACTAATTTTGTACTTTTCATTTTATAGAAAATCATGCATATGGATCCACGTGTGGCGCTGACATTGTACCACATAATCCACCAACTTAGAACCGTACAGAATCCAATTTCCCTACGTCGCACGGCAGTCAGCAGGCACTTAGAGACATTGAGTTGACCCCAAGAATTTTCTTGTACACATAACAAAACTCCGGTTTCGTACAGTGACCAATCATATAATCATCTCATCACTGATTAATAAAATCATTAATTTTATATTACCATATTACCCCTAGCTGGAACCTCCTAGTTTAGTTCTACAGAGTTTTCCCGCTGTTTTTCATGTTTGGATAGAAGGAAAATTAGAAGGGGGAAAAAAAAAAAAAAGAGAGGGAGAGAACTGACCGGAGTAATTGGAGTCCCTGGCCGGAGAATGAGGGAAACTCCCGGTGTTAGATAACTTTGACGGAGAATTTTTCCGGCGCCGGTCACTGAAAATTTCCTTGAGATCTAGTAGGATTTGGAGCTGCTTGTTGAGCATCTCTCCTTTCTCAAGAAATTCACTCTCTTGTCTCCTATAAAATTGGTTCACCTTGTTAAGCTCTTCATCCAACCTCGCAAAAAACACACGAACCTGAAGGTAAAAGTAAAACCCAATTTAGAATAATAAAAACAAAAACAATAATTAATGGGTTTCAATATTTTTGCCAATTGCAGTATATTGATTAAAAAAATAACTAATTTAATTAAATCATTTATAATTAAAATCATCTTCTATGTTCGAATCTAAAATCATAAATTTATAATAAGTGAAAAGGAAGGGAAATTAAAAAATGTACGTGCCTCATCTTCCTCAGAAAACAACTGGGCAAGCTCAGTTTCATAAATTTCTTCATCACTATCCTCCATAGTTTTTCTCCTCACCTGCGACAACAACAACAATCAAATCAATATTTATATATTTTCTTACCATTATATATAATCCTCTTATAATTGTTTTTATTTCTCTCTGTTATTTTTTATAATTTATTTGGCACTCACAGATGTTTCGTGATATATTGAGCAATAGTGCCAAGATAGAGCCACAAAGGCCACAACCGTTTCCTGGCTTTCGTGGGAGAATGAGAAACTCCCAAAAAGAAAGCTATAAAGGGTTTCAGAAAACAAGGGCACTAAAACACACTTTAGACTCTATGCCACACTCATCATTCTCACAACATTCTGACATTTTCCTCCTCCAACTTTTCCACAATTTTCGTTTTCTCTTATCAAATTTTAACCTTTCATTTTACTTTTTCCTCATCCTCCTAGCCAGCCCTTTTATGTCAAATCTGTCGAAACCATATAATAGAGAGAAAACCAAGACAGTAAAACTGCTAAGCCAATCCCTTATATGAATATGAATTTTAACAATTAATTTAAAGCCAAATATTTAAAAAGATCATGGTCAAAGCATTTTCAGCACTTGAAAATTGATACGAGTCAAAGGTAACTTGAATACATGGTCTCTATATTAGGTTGGACCATGTTTGAAAACTTGAGAGAAACATAGAGAAGGGTAGAGTTTCTTTCTCTATAGGTACTATAATTAACGTGAGTAGAGAAGAAAGGTAATTATATCGGAAAATGAGAGTTTCATTGTCTGAAAATGACGTCACTTTATTGACTTTCTGTTTCTTGCAAAGAGTCTGGCTAGCTGAGGATGAAGACAATCACAAAAATCACTACAAGACAAAACTCACAAAATAACAGAGGAACACGCAAAAGCGCACCGAGTTTTCTGGGTGTGAACATTACAAAACTCATTCTAATCTCTAAAAAACACCAAATGAGCAAAAAAGCCAACCAAAAAG
The DNA here is from genome assembly GCA_003255065.1 of Cercis canadensis. Lineage (NCBI taxonomy): Eukaryota > Viridiplantae > Streptophyta > Magnoliopsida > Fabales > Fabaceae > Cercis > Cercis canadensis. Next base: position 61,580 of record QAOA01001561.1, read on the forward strand.
GGCCAAAAAAAAAAAAGATGAAATTAAGAAACTCATTGAAATGATAAGAAAAGCACAGAAAGCTCATTATAGTTGTTTGCTTTATGTACCTTAAGGATATTGATATCTGGTTTGGCATCGGTACTGCTAAACTTGGAGGCAATATTCTTGGCGAGGGAGGAAATGGAGTCGAAAATGGAATGGCCAAACTCACCTTCTATGGCTTCGGGTTGTTTCGGAACTCTTGCTTGCTTGATTCTCTTTATTTGTTTCTTGAGTTGCCAATAGTTGACAAATTTTTCTTTCCATTCTGGAATGAGTTGAGCTTCAAGCTCTTTAGAAAACTTCACCATTTTTGTGTGTGCTTGGTGAAAGCAGAAAGGAAGGAAGAGTTGTTGTGTAGAAGAGGGGGAGAAGAAGAGCTTGTTATATAAAGTGGTGGGAGCATAGGGTGATAGAATGTAAGAGAGAGATTTTTGATATATAAAGAGAAGAGCCGTATGGAGAACATTTAGTGCATGCATCGCTTTTCAGATTCATTTTTATTACTGGTTCTTTTTATTGAATGAGTTGTGATAAATGGGGCATGAAAGATAGGATTTTTTTTACTTTATTTCTTTGTCATTAAAAAATGAGGATTGGTGGTAAGAGTTTATTTATGGCAGTGGGGTGTGTTTAATCTATCATATCAATGATTATGGGAAACAGAGGGCAAGAAAAAATGGAAAAGCATACATAACGAAAGAAACGTGTCCTTATTATCAAACCAAATTTGAAGAACTGGGAAAATTAACCATGGTTTCACACATGGTTTGTTATTTACAAACAAAAGAAGTTAATTTTAGTTTTACTTTCAGATTTGATTTTTTATATTGATATATCAGGTTCTTTTTTTTTTTTTTTTTAGGGGGGTTCTGTTTTCTCAATACGTTTTACTTTTAATATAATAAATTAAGATAATTAAATTATTAGAAAAAAAGTATTTACATGATTAATTAGTATACCAAATCTTCTTCAAGTTTCAGGCTTTTAATTGTTTTGTCTGTTGGAAGTTGTATAACAAGGGTAATCTATTATCTTCTATAATCTTTCCCCTATCCTGCTAGTTTTCGTTTATATCTATTAATATTATAGTTATTCTAAATATAAATATTAATTTTAGTATTTTCTTATACTGGCTATATATATATATATATATATATAGAGAGAGAGAGAGAGAGAGAGAGAGAGAGAGAGAGAGAGAGAGAAATTGATTTTAAAAATATTATGAGAATTGCTATTTTTACAGATTCTTTTACTAATGCCAGAGTATATTTATTTGGAAAAATATCATATAGACATAATTCCTCATCTAATAACCCAAAATTTAGGTCTAATAAATAGTAGTATCAATTACTTTGTATAATCCTATCTTATAACTATTAATTTGATCTAATAGAAAAGAATTGTGATAAAAAAATTTCAATGAGCTAATTAGGAACACTTTCCTTTTAATTTGACCTCCCATATTCTAACTTAGTAAAGCTCACCAATGAAATATTCCCCAATGTGACCAAATAAAAACAACATTGACTTATCATATTCCAAGTGTAGCGCATTAAGTTGTAGACTTATATGATATAGACATAACTACCCTCACCAAATTTTGGTGTAATAAATAGTTGTATCAATTATTTTGCATAATTCTATCTTATAACTATTAATTGTGAACAAAATTCTAATAAAAAAAGTAAAATATATTTTTTCGTTCTTAAATTATTTCTCAAATGTTACTTTAGTCATTGATTTATTTTTTGTGTCACTTTAATCCTCGAATAATTACATTGTTGCCAAATCAATTATCCGTAGCACAAGAAATGATTACTTAAATGACTGATTTGATGGACAAAGTAATTATTTGAGGACTAAAGTGACACAAAAAATAAATCAAGGACTAAATAAATCAATAACGAAAAATGTATTTAACTCTAAAAAAAGATTGTGATAAGATTTTTCTCATGAGCTAATTAGGAACATTTTCCTTTTTTTTTTTTTTTTTTTTTTTTTTTTTTTTTTTTTTTTTTTTTTTTTTTT
>QAOA01001561.1:63696-136953 GCA_003255065.1 Cercis canadensis
AAAAAAAAAAAAAAAAAAAAAAAACCTCGACTTATCTTATTCCAAGTGTAGTGTATGATATAGATAGAACTCTCACCTAATAAATCAAAATTTAGGTATAATAAATAGTGGTATCAATTATTCTGCATAGTCCTATTTGTGATCAAAATTCTAATAAAAAAATTGTGATAAAAATTTTCTCATAAGCTAATTAGTAACACTTTCCTGTTTTTTTTTTTTTTTTTTTTTCCTTTCCCTTCAATTTGACTTCCCCTATTCTAATTTGGTAAAGCCCACCAATGAAATATTCTCCTATACGACCACATAAAAACAAGCTTGACTTATCTTATTCCAAGTGTAGCGTATTAAGTTGTAGACCTATATGAGGCACTGGGGTAACTAAAAAAGAAGTGTTAGTTACATAGAGTTCATAAATTCAGTTTCATCACTATTTACATGGATTTAATCATAACCCTTGTAGCTCGATCTTCTTTTAGAACTCACCAGTGGACCTTGTTATGAGACTAAATAGTTATTTGCAGTAGTCTGACCTAACACAATTCCTCATAGAACATACATATATATTTGCATGGTTGGTATATTAAGATTGATTTATTTTCATAGGTTTTGTACCTAAGAAGACATAACGCTATGTCAACATAAGGGAGAAACTGCACTGTATGTGACAAGAATTAGAAAGACTATTATAGCGACTAAGCTGCTGTAGCTATGTGCATGTTATTGATCTTTACTTATGTCTTCAGAGATCATGAATCGAATTTTAGGATAAGTGAAAGGAAAAGGGCAATTTATAGATTTCAAAATAAGAAGGAATGAGGAGGGAGAAACATATGGAGGATAATTAATTGATTAATTAATATGAATTAAGAAGTATTTAATAAAATAGACTACATTGTTACTAATTAAAGGACAATTTTGTCAACATAATTTTTGTGTATTGATTAGGCTGTGGTTTTAGCAATTTTGACAGTGAAAATAACAACAGCTAAATATTATATAAATAAATTAAAAAAAGTTAATTTTTGCCACCATTAATTTTTATTATTATTTTCTAAAAGACTTTTGTATGGTGTTTACTAACAAGATATTTAATTATAATACGACATCTCCCGATAAATTATTAGACAAAACTTAAGTAAAGTTTCATAAGTGCTAGTGGTACTGTTCTCCAATTAAAATATTATATGTGTATTATTTTTTACATATCAATGTCACCTCATCCTGATCCTCCCTCTCCATATTCACATTCACACCGTTATCTTTTTTTTCTCTGTTAAACTGAATCATTTCCCCTTCCCTCTTTCCTCTCCAGGACCGACGGCCTTATTCCTCTAACAATCCGCTCAAGACTCTCTCACTCTCGGCCCTCTCCATGATCGATCATACAATACTTCACTTGTGCAGCTCTGCTTCTAATTCTATCGGCTGCTTTTGCGTTTCTGAGACTGAATAATATATTATATATAAGAATCCCTCCTATTTAATATTTATTTGTGGACAATAGGAAGAGAGAGAAACCAAAGCAGAGCCTCCTGATGTCTCCCGCCTCATCCAGTCACAAACGAAAGTCTCCATTGTAAAAGAACAATAAAAGCCCTTTTGCCGTAGCTATTATTGTTCTTTCTTTTACTTTTCTTTTGTTGATTTGTTGCTGGATTTTATTTTTATTTTTAATTTGTTGGTGATTTTTTATTGAATTTTCTCAACCTGTAACTCTGTAACTTTATTGTTGTTGTTGCTATGTCTTCCATTTTTCTTGTTGATCTAGCGTGGTTGTGGTTCAGTGATAACAGCCCATTGATTTTTCTATCCTTTCCAGTGAAGCAGTGGCCAAGAGAAAAGATGAGGGGTGAGAAAGGTAGAGAAAGAGAGGAAGACCGTCGGTCATGGAGGAAGAAAGAGCTAAGGAGAAAAAGCAAGATTCAGATTTTATTGTGTTCTAACATAGAAAAAAACAAAGATGACTGTGTGAATATGGAGAAGGAGGATGAGGTGACACTAATGTGTAAAAAATAATATACATATAATATTTTAATTGGGAACAGTATCATTAGCACTTATAGAACTTTACCTAAATTTTGTCCTAAATTATTACATAGTATGACTATATTAATAATAATTTTTTTCTTTTTTGTTTCAGTTACGACTCTGTATTAGAATACAAAACTTACAAATTTTAAAAATGATTTTAATATCACTCGACTACAAATCTTTTGGTACTAAATTAATAATTGTGTATCTTGAGTCATAATTTGAGAATAAATATTCATATTTATAAATATAATAAGATTAGTTTAAAAAGTAATAATAAAGTCACACTTTTTTTTTGTTTATAAAAAATATGATAATAAAGTCACAAGTTAAAGGATCCCAAATGGCAAATTAAATATTTTTGACTCGATCACGAGCATTTTAGGATGCATGGTTGTGCAGTGTCTTTTGTACTGGGGTGCTTCCACGTTGCAGGTTCGAACACATTGGTCCAACCCCTATTTGATGCCGAAAAGAGAAAACCATTATCTTCATAGTTGAAGGAAACCACTGGAATTAAGTACTCCTACTAAAAATTTATTATATATATAAATTTTTTATTTTTTTAATAATGCTATAATCCAAAATAGTTGTTAGATTAAACAAAGTGATAGTGACTATATTTTTATCGAGAAGTATCATTCATACACATCAAATTTATACTATTCTATATATTTTGATCCAGATTCAATTTACTCCTTATACTNAATGGCCTAGGGCAAGTGTATAGAATGGTATGGATTTGAGATATATGAGTAACTTTTTTCATTTTTATCTAAGAATATTTGAGTTCACACTATTCTAGCAGTAAAATTCTCACATCTCACAACTCGTTCTGGCTAAATATTATTTTTGTTTCTAAAATTTTTATATATGGTATTGAAAAATTTATGCATTAGTAGCATTTTAGAAGAATATTTTCATACGTACAAGTGGTTAGGAGTTTGATACTTGCTGCTCCATTTCTCAAAAATAAATCAAATTTCTGCGCAAGTTATGGAGGGGTCTATGCTTTGTCCATTCTTTAAACTTAAAGGGCTTTTGTATATAAGAGTGTTTTAGATGTAAAATCATTTATGTACCTTTTCCTAACAACTTAAGCTTAAGTTGAAATGGTAAATATTTAAGGTTATGGAATGAAATGATTTTTGACATAGTATTAAAACTTTTTTGACCGAGTGGTCAGGAATTCGATCTTTACCGCTCCATTTCTTATAATTAAATGAAATTTCTACATAAGATATGAATGAGCCTGAAATTTGTCTTTGCTTCAAGCTTAAAAGAATTTTGTGTGTGGAGACATATTAGATATAATACTATTTATGTGCTTTCTCCTAATAAGTTATGATTGAAAATTTTAAATGGTACTTAAGCTTTTTAGATAAGTGATATGCTTGGTTGGGATTCAAATATGAATTTGTAATTTATTCTTGTTCTCTTCCACATGAACAGGCTGCATCTATATACATAAACAAGTGTAAGCTTAGCAATGCAAACACACTGCACAATGGAGCTGAGTAAAACCTCACCCATTGCCATTTAGGTGGTTTTGGATATATTAAATTGAAAGATTCGAGAGTTGGGTTCAATTAGNTAAATATTTAAGGTTATGGGATGAAATGATTTTTGACATAGTATTAAAACTTTTTTGACCAAGTTGTCAGGAATTCGATCTTTACCGCTCCATTTCTTATAATTAAATGAAATTTCTACATAAGATATGAATGAGCCTGAAATTTGTCTTTGCTTCAAGCTTAAAAGAATTTTGTGTGTGGAGACATATTAGATATAATACTATTCATGTGCTTTCTCCTAATAAGTTATGATTGAAAATTTTAAATGGTACTGAAGCTTTTTAGATAAGTGATATGCTTGGTTGGGATTCAAATATGAATTTGTAATTTATTCTTGTTCTCTTCCACATGAACAGGCTGCATCTATATACATAAACAAGTGTAAGCTTAGCAATGCAAACACACTGCACAATGGAGCTGAGTAAAACCTCACCCATTGCCATTTAGGTGGTTTTGGATATATTAAATTGAAAGATTCGAGAGTTGGGTTCAATTAGAATTACGAACAAAACACAATATCAAGGGAGCGTTTGGTTTCAGGTATCTTTATCATGAGCATCTATGATTTGTATGTTCTATTTGAAATTTTAAATAGAATTCTTAAAGTCTTCAATTCCTACATAAAGATCCCGAGCAATAGCTCAAGTGATCATGCATGAAATTTTTATGGTTTGAGAAAGTTTTTAGGACCCAAGATTAAATTTTGGTGTGTATGTTTTGTTGGTTGTGGTGTTATTATTAGCGACTTAAATGTTTATGTTTTTTTATATGGGAGTTTCTTGAAATATATATGTAAATATACATTGTTATGTAAATATTCTATTTGTGGCAAAAAAAAAAGTTCCTACAGAAAATATTTTTTCAATTAATTAATTTATGTTGACAATTGTACAGAAGTTTCATTTAAAAAAAAAAACAATTTCTCATCTTTCTTTATTGTTATACATATTTATCTATATATTTATCATTAACCATGAGAAATATATTAGACATTACAAAATTTTCAATTGATTGATTAATGGATTAGTTCGAACCCAAAAATCTCCCCTAAATTTGTTTTTAATGGACTAATTGCATGTGAATGTTAGATAATTTAGTATAACACGTAAGAAATAAGGATATTGGGACATCTTATTTTTAATAATTTTAAGCTTTTCCTACTCTATATATTCCTAATTTTGGATAGTTTTAGTATTGTTTTGCTATAGGGGTCATTGCAAACAATACAAATAGATTTAGGGGCAATATTGTCAAAATAAAAGTTGAATGAAAATTACAATTTATTTTATAGATAAGTAACAATTATCTCTTTTTCTTAGAAAGAAATATGGGAGTACGTCATAGGTTTTAGGAAAATTCAAGTGTATTTGTTAATATGACTACAAAAACTGAAAGAAATTGAAGGGGAGAGAAAGATTGATAATGTTTCTAGACATAATATATACATAACATGAGCAATTTTGGTCTTCTCTCTACTCTTATTTTCAATATTGTTAAGCACAATCTTTATCTTCCTCAAGTATTTTCACTAAATTAGTCTTGGCATGTTAATTTCCATTCATTACCAACTAAAGTAGAAGTCTTGTGGTATCTAGATTAGGTAGCTAAGTATGTCGGCACCAAGCTACTAGGTATGTTGACACTAAGTAGCCATGTAAGCTTGTAAGGTCAGGTTAGGCTAGCACCTGAATTCGGATGCCAGATTTAGCCAACAAATCTTCTTTTTGCTATTACAAACTTATGCCAGATGATTAGACAAGAAATCTTAGACCAAAAAAATGGTTACACAATTTAACATTCAAGAAGTTACCTTCTTTCACAAATAGGATGCTAAAAAAAATATCGCTCATCAAGTCAAAACTATCATATTTTCTTTTTTAGTTTCCCATGAGGTGGTTTCACACTCTAATTTTCACTCAGCCTTTAGCATGATCTAGCTACTGGTACTTCCAATAAGTTTCAAACTCCTGACATTATCTTAGGGTTTGTCCTACATGAAGCACAGTTTACTAACTGCGCCACGCCTAGTGCTTAAACTACCATCTTTTCTTGAAAGATAAAGTAATCATTCAATTTTGAAAAATAAAATATATGATCTCATTATAAAATATATTTTATATATATATGAATTAGTTGTTTCGTATTTTTTAAAAGATCTCGTAAGTGCCATTTTTCTGAAATAAGGAAACTTGTTCATGAATCTCCTGAGTTTTCATTTGTATATTTAATATGGAAAGATTCACGCCACTAGAATAAGACTTAAAGTTCACATATGATTGTATTTTATGGAACTATATATATCATGCTTGAGGTTAAAAGCAAGGATGGGATGATTTTCTCTTATGTTTGGATATCAAAACAAGGTAAGGATAGGAAAACGATGAATGTTTCCTTTTGTGTTTTCATTTTTACAATCTTCTCATTCAAAATTAAACAAAAATAAAGTTATTGTAGGCATTGGTACCAATATTTAGATAGCACACAAGCCTCACATTGATTAGAGTCAAAGTAGTCTTGAAGATTACTAGGAGTCTAGGAGCAATGAAACTGTTTCTATTTTTGGTCTATAATGAAACTGCTATGGAAAAGGGCAAAAGCATTGGAACCAAATATTTGGAATTAAATGGTTTTTTTTTTTTTTCAAATTTTGAAGCCAACAATAATTTTTTCTTAATACATTTTTAGTTGTTTTATATGTTTTTCTTTCTTTGCTTCTATTGAAGGTTACTTTACTTTCTCTAATTAGAAAAAGTCATGTTACTAATTAATCTCTCAAAATCTAAGTTTTAATATACTAACTGGGATATTGGGAAGTAGGATTTTAACATGTGGGACCTCAACCATCCATGTTTATATATAAAGGTCTTTAAATCATAGTACTTATCAATTTATATATTTATATATAAAAAAAAATAGAAAACTATGCAGTTTCCATGCCTACCCTGAGGTGGCCCTGCAAGTTGTAAGTTACCAGTTAGTCTTTAAACTGAAACCAACGCAAAAGCTTCAAGATCTAAACATGAAAGCTTTTTTTTTTTGTCTTTAAAAAAAGAAAACATAAAACCTTCTATAACTAATAAAATGTTTCTAGTTTCAATTCTACAACTTTTCTCCTGTCACTATTTTCACTTAGTGGAGACCCAAAAAGGGGTTATGCTTTTTATGTGAAGTATCTACTCAGAGAATATTCCAAATTAAAGAAATGTATTAATGCAACTTAACTAGGGTAGGGAAAGCTCGTACAGCATCTTCTACATAAGTATTAAGTTGTGGAACTGATGAATGCAGGACCATCAATTATTGCTTCTGCTTGCTAGCTCATCTTCCACGACGCAGAGGAGCCTCAACATTGTCATCTGTTTGAGGTAGGTATTATTTTTTAGATGGAGTAAACATTAAAAATAAACAGCTAGTGTGAATATTTATAAGTATCTTATTGCTTTTCTTATGCTAATAGTTGATAATGGCAATGTCAGTGTCCTATTAAAGAAGAGGTTTATATTAGGACACACCTCATGATATAAGGTCATGACTCATGAGACCTCGTGACTCTATATCAATGTTGTCAAATTGGTCTCAAAGAATGTGTTTGATTTTGCATTGATTTCATGTATTAATTTTCCAAAGTCATGAGCCCACCAATATACTGATGATTACAGCTATCCTTGGCATCACTTATCTGTCTGTTATTAACCCTAAATTTACAATGTGTTTAGTTTGAACACAAGAAATAGCTCCTTGACAATTTTGAAGGAATTAGGTGACTATTTTCAACGCCTACGTACCTACTAATAAATTCATCGTTATCAAGTAGGGATTTGGCATTATCTTTTACATTTATGCATGCTCATACATACGTATTGTCTTGGACCTCTTGGTACGCATTAAGGTGTGGTGATATATATATATATATATATATATATTATTAAATTATCATGATTTAATTATTAATAGATAATAAAAAATGGTTTAAGAAAATTCTAATTTTAACAGAATACACCGCTTGGGGCGTTGAAATGTTGAGATAAACAACCACCTCATTCAATCACTAATTGCTGAAATAAAGAAACATATAAATGTATTCTCTTAGGACAAGTTATTCGTGATTAATTTTTTCTGAGTTTTCGTTATAAATAGCATTTTTCTTTCATCAATTAATTATTGGAAAGCAAACACATGGATTTTTTGACATCTTGAATGGTTTCTATTCGTGTGCCTGGTAGTGTTCTAAAATTACATGGGTTAAATTTTTAGTTTGTGATTTATTTTTTCACAATGTTACATTTTTTAGATTAAGTATAAAAAGTTTTATTCTAGAACGACAAGTAATACCTTAATTAATTATGTAGTCATCTATAAGTTTAGGGAAACTCTTCAAATCAATGATTGATTATGTATTATTCATATTTAGAAGAAGTATTGATGTACCACCAAGCATCATGACCTAATGGTAAAGGCACTTGTTGTCTTCGCTCAAGGCATATGGATTTGAGTTATCCCGAAGGTATTTGGTAGTGCTAAACTCTTAAGTAATCCTTATATTTTATAAGAGAACTGTATTGAGTATGGGTTTAATGATTTGTAAGAGATCTATATGTTGCTGATCTTGTTTACTTAGTTTTCTCATCAAACAAGAAAAAATTGTTGTATTTAGGCTTTACTATATACTTACTATTTTTTAGGAGTCCTGATGTAAATTCATAAATCTATGTGTATTTAGGGTTTTGGTTTTTCTCCAATTGGAAATAAATCTGAGCTTCTGCTTGTATTTCCTCAGTTTAGATAGTGAAACTTTTCTCTCTTCTTTGCCCGCGGACATAGATCTCTACACTGAAAATCAAGCCACGTTGAATCTTTGTATGCATCTTCTCTCATTGTCATTACTGATTTTCTGTAATTGATTTGTGATTACCCATAACATTGATATATATATATATATATATATTGATTATCCAATTCTCTCAATTTCATAGCATGCTGCATTGGTGTCAAATGAGGGAGCCGCCAAAAGCTGAAAGGGGTTCCATAAAATGTGCTAACAAGTAATAAAGCTTTCAAATATCTTCAAAATTTCTTCAAGTGCTTTTACATTATTGGTTTATTCCAGCCCAATCGTTGTACGCAACATGACAGCATGTACCGTCAATGAAGCCTTTATTTGCATATTGGTAGTTACGCGTGCATAAAAATTAAGAGTGGTGTTTAACTAAACAAAGCATTGTTACTTAATTAAGGCTAATATTGACTTTCTAAACAAGTCACTATCTGACATGGCAAGCCACCACTATTGGTGGCTGTCTTTTGATGCAAAGAAACACGTGTACAGCTTCTTTGCCAGAATATACACTCAGTTTTGCCAACTAGGAACTTAGGTGCTCCACAAGATCTTGGATTGTTGGAAAGTTTTTTTTTAATTTTTTTTTTAAGAGAATATTTGTAGTTATACACCATTTTGCTTCACACGAACATACTTGTATAGTTGTTTTTATTTGAGTTTGACATATTTAAGTGACATGTCTAATTAAGTTTATATTGCACTAATTGTATTAATGTGAGACAATATGAGACTAAATTGTATGACGTTACTTACGAAAAATTTAATTAGGGTCAAATAAACTCAAATATAGACAGATATACTGACATACAAGAAAAAGTAAATGGGACAAACATTACTGAATAAGAATATTGTAGGGGCTCTAGAGGAGGATCCTTTACTGTTGGGGAGTTGTTTTCTACAGTGTAAGGGACAAAGAAGCTGGTTTTAGTGGGACTATGATCGTGGAGGCAATTTATCCAACACTTTTAGCTGAGTGTGGGTGACGTTGGAAGCATGGCCCAATTTATGTTGCCCCCCCACTAAGACAATATCCCCCCATTACATTTCTTTATATGTTAATGGGATTGTGCAAGGGTTGCTTTTGGTGAATAGCAATTTTAGGACAAATATTGCCCATTACTTAGGGGCTGAACAATGCTTTAGTGGGTGGGGCTCTGCTGGCTGCTTACCCTTTTAGATTAAGCACAGTGTGGGGCTTTAAGGCTGACCCTGAAAAAAAATGAGAGGTGCATAAGGTCAATGTGTGTCTGAGAATGTCTCTGTGTCCGAAGACACCAAGATTTCATAAGCATAAATAAGAATCTTTTGGTATTGTACTTCGTAGAATCTGCATTATTAAGTGCATTTTGAGTCTCATAAAGTGTCCTTAGTATGGGAAAATGATGGATATGGCTCTGACCTTTAGGATAAGGTACATGAACGGAGTGGATTCACTTGGAACGGTATAAAAGAACTAAGAGGGTGGAAAATGAGCATTTCATATCACACTTCAGTAAGTGTAATTTTAAAAAATCGTATAGATAACTTGACCCTTTGGCCTTCTTTTTGCCCCTTAGATAAAATGACCCTATCCTTCTATAAGAATCGGTATGGGGTTAACATCTTTTCTCAACTATTGAATATAAAGATTAGAAAGATCACTTAAATAAGGTATATATCCTACATGTCTTGAGTGTTCACTTTCAACAATGGAGTAGAGATGTCAATCTGTATAGCAATAACAAGTCCTTTCTATAGGTCACATTTTCAATCAAGTGTACTTTATTGTTAACAAAACAAGTAATGTATTCTCCACTAGTGCACTAAATTCCTTCCTTCTTTTTCCTCTCCCTTCTTTTCACTTATTATATATGATTTGTATCTATTGATCTGCCATATGTTTTTCGTTTTCCTCCATCTTAAGTACTTTAATAGCTTAGTTTACTAAAAATATAAGTAATGGTTTAGCAGAAAACAATTAAACAAGTCACCTAGAGTTGTGTAAGCCCATTATCTGCATGAACATTGTTTAGTGGGTGTTGTATTGCATATGGTGGCACGCATCACCCCCATACCCACGTAGCTAGCAGCGCCTGTACTTGAATTAGGCAAGCAAGTGGGTTAGATAGAAGAGCAATTGGTTTATGTACCTTTATCTCTCTTTTCTTTTCTTTTCTTTTTCTTGTTTGATAGATGATACGAAATTGAGCACGTAGCCTCTTCAGAAACCAACTAAGTTCAGATTCAATATACTAATAAAGATAATGTTGATTCTTAGCAAACACTACTAAATAAGTGTTGCTCAAAATTAAACATGCTACATATGTGATCATGAGGCTTAGACTAAGGTAGGTATGAAAATGATTTGCATCATCTACGTGTAAAACTAAAACTGCATTGCATTTTGACATGAGAACTAGCATCCATTTTTCACCTTTAGTCTGCAGAAAGGTGACTTAATTAGGTCTCAAAGAGGGCGGCTGCTATTAGTCCAAGTTGGTCCCCTACATGAATCCATGTTATAAATGACATATATAGATTGTCTCATCTCCTTTTTAGTGTACTCTGAATAAGACCCTTTTTCTCCTCAGACAAGTAACACTTGACTTTAATGCATAGCTTAATCACAAAGCTAATATTGTTTTCATGCCGAAATTAGTTAAATCTCCATTTCAATCTTCCTCCTAGAGTTAAAGTTGTCAATGTTATCTTTATTTACTGCAGAAAGCATAATGTAAATCCCACACGTTTATGCCACAACATGAATGTGTGACTGACATATGCAGTAATATATGTTCACTAATAAAATAAAATCTTAAGATATGATTGATTAAAGTAAGTAACAAATTGCCCCCACCATTATCGTTAATGACCTGTATAATTAAGGTATAGACAAGTATGCTTTATATTCATCAAGAAAAGTAATGTTTTAGTGGAAAATTTTTGGGCCATCACTTACAGTTATTTATCTATCTAATCTCAATAAACTTTACAATAGCTTAAAAAGTAGTATGTAACCATTTGACTGATTGTGGCATCTCCTGTCTGTATTCTGTGTCATTTAGTTATTTCTGAATGAAAAGTAAAAGAATGTGAATTTTTAGTGGTCGGTAAGACTGAGAAAGTTCAAAGAGTGTGAAAGCTTTTATGAAGATATAAGGGACATTCGAATCATATCAGATTTGGTTTTTCCCTGTATAAAAAGGTTTGTGACAAAGAAAATAGTCTCTTCAAAATGATGTGATTTTATACAGCTGCAACTTTGAATCTGACAAAATATATATGGAACACATTTGAAATTATTGAAGTTACGTAACATGTTAAGCTCACAACATTACATACACTAGATATATTTGTATGTAATTAGGCATTAAATCATACGTGAATGCAGATGCTCTAATCGAAGAAGGATTTGATTTCTAAAATTTACAAGCAAATAGAAAAAACTGTTTACTGTGGTCCATGGGTAAGTGCTTTGGAACTTTGAAGAATAGAAAATGAACTATTAGTAACTACAAAATGCAGATTTTGAAACACTTTTGTGTACTATATGGAACTATAGGAAGTACTGATTTACTCTAAATGTTGAACTTTGAAAGCTCTGATACCACTCTTTACTCTAGGTTTATCTATCTAATTCCTGTTCTAATCTAGCATTATTATTTTTATGTATCTACAAGGAGCCTTGAAATTCTGCATATAAGATGGTAGATGGTAGATGGTAGATGGAGATGCAAGTCAGATGAATTTCGGAGCTATTCTCAGACCCCTTTGAATTTATATCAGACCATTTGGCCCTCCATATTTACCCTCCACAAATCTTGCATGCCATTGTTTCTCTGTTAGGCACTGCATATTAATTGGGAGGTTTTTCTGGTGCCTCAATGCATATGATGCGTGAGATTACTTCCAATCTTTGTGTGCCACCTGTACATAGTCAAAGATGGTTATATAGTTAAAACTATAATATGTCATAGCCACATTCTCGATCTCTTGTTTCTATAAGAGCATAGTATACCTACAAAGTACCGTAGAATTGTCTTATTAATTATCATTAGGCCTAGAATTTGAAAATAAAGGCATGCGACATCTGACCTCAATCTCTTGGAAATAATTTCTACTATTATACAAAACTAGGAATCATGATGCAGATAGAGATAGATGACCCTCTGAAAACCTTTCATAGAAGCACTATGTTGTTAAGTATCTCCATTATCTCCACATTCTCAAGAAGTATTTGGACCCATTGGTGTTCAGAAGATGACAAGATCGAAAGAACCTTAAATAAGGACTCCCACACAAAATTTTAACTAGTGGTCAAGTTACAGGCTGCTCAGAATCCAATCTCTAGCTGGCCAACCCACTGAAGAAATAGTGCTAAAAATAGGAAGAGAAGAGAAAAGGAGAGACAAGTTACATTACTTTAAGAGTAATGGCCAAAAACACTTGAGAAGAGGCTGCTAGTACTTGAAGAGGCCAGATAGTTTGAATATGACAATAAATGCTGTTTAACTGGAACCCAAACCATGTCTTGTCCCTTAGGTGCTCATAACTATTTTCATACAAGGACTTTTTTCTTCTTTTCAAATGAAAAAGACTTCTGATATTGATCCACCATTACATTCCTAATCCGCATCTTGAGTATGCAAGTTAGTATTAGAGGGACTGAATGTCACTTTTTAGTAAACTTGTCCAAGCTTCATGGAGACGAATTAAATCAGAATCCATGTCTATTGAATGTAATACTTGGAAAAATCTCCAGTTTTCTAAGTTCTTTCATTCTTCTTTTTCCCTTATAATTTTTCACACTCAAATCCACAAACCCTTTGAAATTTGAAGCCATTGTCTTTGTAGAATAGTGCTGTTTGTACTTCACATTCTGCATACTTTCAACACAGCTACTTAACCTCTTTGTTACCTGTTATCCTGTACCTTTTCTAATAACAATCAGAAACTTTAAGCAGGGTTAAAATAACAACTAAGTACTTGAAGTTCATTATACATCAGAGGAATCAAAGCATTAATCAGAAATATAATTCAATGAAAAATTGTTCAAAGGATGATGAAAGTAGGCTGCATAGCATCAGGAGTTGAGGACCTGTTGTTGTTAAAGTTTTCGTCATTGAGAAAGCTCATTTTCACAAGGTGGAGCCAATCCAATTGTAGGACACAAAATTAAATGAGGGCCTCTCCTTTGAGTGGGGAACATTGAATTTCATTAATGTTTTATGACTAATAAGCAAGAACCAAGACCACTCAGCCATTTTAGTGGAGGGTGTACAAAATAATGATAGAAACATTACCACTAAGCCAAACCAAAGAGGCCAAAGAAAGAAAAAGAAAAAGAAAGCAACAAAATAGGGAAGGGAACTACAGAGTTCTTTGGCCTATTCTTTATTCTTGTTTGTGGAATTATCATAATCTGACCTCTCTAGACCTAACCCCAACTTCTCCAATACATGGTCCCTCAAGGTGTTAACCGAAAAAAAATATAGTTTCCATGTAATATTATATGTATGTCTTAAACACTTGTTCGTGATTTGGAAAGTTCCACCAATAATTTGATGTGAAATTGGCTGATGTCATGAGGAAATTATCAACTAACAAATCATTTGTAAGTAACACCGATGAAAAGCATGTAATACACTGAAAACCCCATTATGGAGTTCACAGTGAGAGCACTAAAAATGTGATATCAGATAAATCTATAACATTTCATTTGCTCCAATGGATAATAAATGAATCTGTATGGAAAGGTCAACTAGATACATATAATGGGCCACAACATTGTATTATGCAGAGTTTCTAAGAAAATAAACAGTGCTAAACAGTGCTTCCTCCTTTACTGAGATTATCAAACTACAGGCTAGGACTTCTTCTGAATGTTATAGTGGGCACATTATGCAGCCTCATCTATGCTCTAAGCTACCAAAGTTGCACTTGACCTTGTATCGACACCATCATGACACGATCATCATCACAGAACCTTGATATGTATTTCCATTGTTATAAGCTCATATGTACAGTTACATTAGAATGTTATACAGGCTTTGCATAATATGTTTTATTCCCTTTAGAATTGTGGTTTTGCAAGAACTAACGTGTATACTATATAGAATGTCCACTCTATGGAGCTGCCGTGTTTCTACACTGGGATTTCATTATTAAAAGTAGTGATTATTAATGAAACACGAAGTAATTAGTGATAAGTGTAGGAGAGTATATTCTGGGAAGCTTGAGAATATAATTGTTCTAGATGCTCTTGAAAGGCTATCAGTATCTTTGACATATGCATAAAGTTTTACTGTGGATAGATTTGTTGGTTAGCTCTTCCTTCTATATGATATTTCACACTTGAAGGAAAATGTCAATCAGTGCCAAAAGCCATTTTTTGTTTAGCCCCAGTTATAGTAATTTGTGCTGTCTTTGTATGTCATCAATAATGCATGCATCACTATGACTGAACATAGTTTTGAAAAAAAAAATGGAAAAAGAAAAATACTTACTCTAACATTCATAAATCATATATTCAAAGAAAGTAGAAGAAAATATCCTTTCACATTTTGAAGAGCCTCCACAATGTGAATCAAGCTACACATCTCATGATAAGTTGCTTTAGCACCATTAACATAAGGTGAATTAATGTGTTGTAGAAAAAATACAGTGCATTAACCCAGTCCTGAATCCATAGCCTTGCTAAAGAGTCGTGGGCCTATGGGCTTGGGAACTAGAATTACTTAACCCACACTCTCAAGGTTTGGGGCTCACACAAATTGGATTATATAAGAATATCATAGGTTCTTCTCATAAATAAATTAAAAAAAGAGATATATATATATATATATATATCATAGGTTGTTTAGCTTCATGCACTACAAAATTTAAGGAATATAGCAAAGAGAAAAAAAAAAATAGTGGACTCTGACAGAAATTTTTGATAGACTAAGTTAATCAAAAGCTTTGTAAATGAGTCTAAGTTTCATTGTATAAATATTTAAGGAAAATAGTGGCTGCTTGACACAAATGTTGCGAAAATAATGTGAACTTCTAACCACCATGATTCTATAATTTTGTTTCTTCCAACAATTGACAAAATTCAATATAAGATTTTTCTAGCTAAATAACATTAAACTTAGACCTACATGTAAAGTTTTGGATAGGCTCAATCTACACAACTAGTGTAGTGTAGAGTAAGTGTACCCAAGGATTTCTAGGACTCTTGGACCAAAAAGGGGTTTGTGATAACTGATTAAATTGGAGTAAGACAAGTCATTTTGAAGTTACTCAGCTAGGGAGTGCAACCCAACTCAATAAAACTTTTTTATAATCTGTTTCAGCCGAAAAAGAAATAAAAGAAAAAATAAGAAAATAAAATTTCTGCATGTAAGAGTTTAAAAGTTTGTTTAATAACTTTCTTCATGTAAGAATTTAAAAGTTTGTTTGTTATTGTATTTACGCAGCTAAATTAACCAAGTATACTCTAACTCTACCTCCAAGACTTTATGCTGGAGATGGACTCTGATAAGTCATAAGTTCACCTAATTTGACTGTTTATTAATAAGAAGGAAAATTGGAGTGATATAAAGTAATTGGATCAAAAACTAAGAAAATGTTATGATAATTCATTTTATTTTTATTTATTCCTCTATATATTTTCTTTACTTTGCAATCACAGTCTAAAATACTTCAATTTATGCTTAACCTGTATATATAATAATATCCCTAAAACAGCAGTACTTATAAAAGCGTGGACAATATATAAAAGAAGTCAAGTATGTGTTTGACATGTATTGGACACCAAAATCAAACATTTGAGTCAACACTTGATACCTGAAATTATATTTAGGTTTTGTTGTCTCGTTGTGTTTGTGTATATGCATGCTTTAAAAAATTGTCATATTTGTTACATAGAATCAATTTTTGTGGAATTACAATGAAATGAGAATAGGAGTGAAATAGAATAATCATTTCTATCCATTTTGTACTTATGTTTGGCACATATACTTAATATGGAATGGAATCATAACCATGTATATGTAAAATAACTAAGGAAACAAACTACGTGATAGCCAAAAATTAACATTCCCTCATTTTAATGATTCAAATACTTTGTTTCAATGGAATCAAGACCTAAAACGAGATTCTCAATTTGATTTTTTTTTTCTACTAAATATATGAATGTTCATTCTAATAGTATGGAGTCAGAAATGGAATCATCATTCTTGTGTACCAAACATGCTAACTTTTGATAAAATTAGCCATCCAAAGTTAATAGTTGTGCTAATAATGATACAAGGTGCATAACAAACGCAGTCTTAAGACGGCACCAGGAACAATTAGTAAAAAAGTTAAGACCGAACGATGAACACTAGGCACACATGTACCAATTAAATCCATTTGACACACCGATTCCTTGAATATTAACCTTATTCATCATAATGTATCTTTTCGCTAAAAGACAATTGCACACACCACTTCAAACATTTGTATTGCTGAACTTCCCAATGAAAGTCTTCACTGTTGACACAGTATATATATATACACACACAGATCAAAGTAATGATTTCAAATCTACACTCAGATCTCTTTGTGTAATTAGTTGCTCTTTTTCCTCACAAATCTGCACTTTAAAATTTTTTCTAGTACCTGAAACATGATCTTTGGTAGTCGTCCTCCACCCAAATGGTCTGCTAAATTTTGTGGCTGTGGAGAAGATCCAAAAACATGTAAGCTCTAGCTCTATATCACACACCCACTTGCAGAGATAACCTGAAACATCACCTATTGAATTGTCATAAATTTTCAGATTAGTATAGTTGTCATGTTGATCTGAAAATGCACTGCAGGTTTTATAACTTGCTGCCTACCCTGCGTCACATTTGGCCAAATTGCGGAAGTTGTAGATGAAGGACGAAGTTGTAAGTAGTGTACTATGGTTAAAATGCACAAACACCCCCTTCAACTTTTTATTCCTTTGCCAAAACACCTCAAGTTTCAATTGTTGCAAAAACTTGCAAGATACTATTACAGTTTAACTATTAGACTTTGTCCTAATTAGTATTTCATACGAGTAATTTGTTAAAAGTTCAACCATTTTCTAATTTATTTTACAATTCTTAGCAAAAAAATTATTTTTACTATCTAATAAAGAATACTAGGAATTTTGGGTGTGTTTGAAAGTATTTTTGTTTTTAAAAACAGTATTTGAAAATAGTCTTTTTTTGTTTTTGTTTTCTTTAAAACAATTTTGTGAGAAGAAATTTTCAAAACATATTTTTGAAAACAGTCCTATCAAACAAGTTTTTCTGTTTTATTGTTTCCAAAAACAAAAAACAATTTTTAAAAACAGAAATCAAACAGACCCTTTGATTCTTCATGAAATTATCAAATTCTTATCATATTTATTATTTTGATGGAATAACAGTTAAATACTTAATTAAATCTTTCACTTATTACTTAATAACTGTCATAGTCAATTTGAAGAAAATCTACATAGAGGGGTTTATTTACATATATACTAAGCTATAAAGAGTGTGAATGAATAACAACTGAAAATGAGGGATGTCTTTACAAATCGATCAATGTTAACCATATTGAACAGGAGAGCAGCTATAGAATATGAAACATTTTCAATATGATGTTTCTATTTTTGATATGTGAGTTTTTTTTTTTTTTTCTTGATTTCAATTTGTGGATACAGCATGCGTCGGGCAAGGATTTGCTTATGGGCTATTGATGAGCATACAATGTCACTGGCTATACTCGTGCCTTTATAGAGAGAAACTTCGAGCAAAGTTTGGTTTACCAGCTGAGCCTTGTTGCGATTGCTGTGTCCACTTCTGCTGCGATGCCTGTGCCTTATGCCAAGAACATGCAGAGCTTAAAGCAAGAGGCCTTGACCCCTCCCAAGGTTAGTCATATTATCTATGTGATTATATTCTTCATTTGCCTTTTCAACAAAATTGATCTAAGACTAAAACCCAAAAAAATAGAATCTTCAATGATTAAAAAGAAAGAGAAGATATCGATCTAGTTGCTGCCATATAGTATAATAGCTTTAACGAAGTAAAGTGCATATAGAAATTAGTTAGAGCAATGCTAGAGAATAGAGAGGCTAGGAGAAAACACACAGAGACATCTATAGGCATTGGATAATATACTTGTCAATGATTGGACTAGATAGGTAGAAAATGGTGAGAGATCAGATCCTAAGAATAAGGTTGTTCTCCACTAAGTAGCTAAGTAGGTCAGCATCAAGATAACAAAATTATATCAGCATAAAAAATAATGCGAGGTAGGTTAGCATTAGGACAACCAAGAAAGTTGGTCTCTGAGCATATAGCTTTTGTGGTCGGCTCGGGTTGGAGGACCTACAGGCAAATAACACACAAGAGCTCAGGGCAGAAGTGCTGTTCGCTGCATGCACTCTGATGCTGAAAGTCGGTTCCTAAGTTAAACAAGTTGGTAGGCAAAGTAGAAGGTGTGTTGTAATACCTATGGGTGAGAGGTCCTATTTATATCTGCACTTGTGAGGTTAACTAATTGACGTAGAAGCTAGGTAGGAAGCAACATGTAGCCCCTTAGTGTGGGCTGAATGTATTGAGCCACTTAGACATAAAGCTCATTTTTATTATAGACACAACACTATTCCCTCACTCAATAATCATTAAAGATGAGTACATTAGCTAGGAATGCTAAACGAAACTCATATATGTGCTTATAGTAGTTAAACTAGTGATTCACTAGGTATAATATAGTAGTAAAAAGTTTTAATAGTTTGCAGTGAGTCTAAGTTCGAACATTCACATCGTCATGTAATAATTAATAAAAAAAAACAGAAGATACGATTAAGGTGAAGCACGTTCCGAGGCAAACACCATGACTGTCTAATGTTCTCCTACTGGTTAACCAGAAAAATTAGATATGCACTTTGATAAACAGTTATCTCACAAACTTTATTCTGTAGAGGATGCCCTATATTGTTAGAGAAGCCAGATTCCTTACCCTATAACGAAACACATCTTGTACGTTTATATTCTTAAACCTGGTATTCAAAGTTATTTTTGAATTATGAATATGATTTCATGTTCTTTGAGTAATTCTTGCATTAACTAGATACAATAGCAGGAATTATNATATGCACTTTGATAAACAGTTATCTCACAAACTTTATTCTGTAGAGGTTGCCCTATATTGTTAGAGAAGCCAGATTCCTTACCCTATAACGAAACACATCTTGTACGTTTATATTCTTAAACCTGGTATTCAAAGTTATTTTTGAATTATGAATATGATTTCATGTTCTTTGAGTAATTCTTGCATTAACTAGATACAATAGCAGGAATTATACTACTATACTGCATTACCCAAAAACATTGATAGTTATTATGTACAAGTAGTTAAATGTGTAGTAGAACCCAAATCCAAATTATCATTCTAGCTGACTTGGCTCACACTTATTAGCAGAGTGCAAATCTAGTTTATGCAAAAAATTCTAATGTTTTTATTCTTAAATTTGAGCCTTTTTTTTTTTATGTCAAAGTACTGCTATAAGTTAAATTTAAGCTAAAAAAGAAAAAACCAACGATATTAGATATTTATGTATATGTGATGCAGGTTGGATTGGGCCACCAAATGCTCCTCCAAGATTTCCTCCATCCATGTTTAGATGATTCGCCTAACCCCACGCCGGCATTCACCAGTTGAACATTATCTTATTATAATCTCTGTTACCTATTTCCCTCTCAAAGGCCTTTAAGCAGATTGATGTTATGAATTATTGTTGCGAACCAAGAAACCCTAATATATAATGTTGATTTTACTTGTTCATCGATTATTATGTTGTCTCAATTTATATTGAATTCCATACACCAGTAATCTAATTTGGTAGTTCTACGCCATCGATGATTTTCTTCGTTTTACACACCTTAATTAATTTCATTCCCTTCTTAGCAGTTGGGAATGAGTCAATGCTATTATAATTCCATTCAATGTTAGTGCTCTATACCAAAAGAAAATACAAAATGGAATGGACTTTTAAGAATAGGAATCACCATTCCATTAACATTCCAATTCCGCAAAATTTGATTATGTGAACTGAATAAGCCTTAGTCATGGAATAATAATTCCATTCCAGCTCTACTCCATAGAATAAGAATTAGTATTTGGTAGCAATATATAATGAGTAAACATATATTTGTGTTCTTGAAAGATTTAAAATTTAACAAAATAGTCATTAAAAAAAAAACTAACTACAAAATAATTCTCGAAAGAATTAATATGTGTAACAAAATAATTTTTAAAAAATTTAAAATTTAACAAATATTAAATTATTTTGTTACGTATATCAGTTCTTTTGAAGATTATTTTATAATTAGTATTCTTTTAATGACTAATTTGCTAAATCTTGAATCTTTAAAAAATGTAAATGTAGATTTATTCATATATAATTTAAGGGTAGCAACTCGTCTCTATGGACCAGGTCAATAGGATATAGCTATCCCGAACATGTCCCACACAACCCCAATTTCAGTTAACTAATTGATTTTGCTCTCCCTAAATTGATTAACCAATTACATAGGTTGACATGGGTTGTTAACAGGTTGACTAATTCAGCTTTTGAAAAAAAAACAAAATCCTCAACAGGTTATACAAGTATCCAAACACAGCCCTTTCTTTATTGTTTTGGTAAAAACAATCTTATGATTGGTTTCATTGATCCCATCGACTTAAACCCAAATTACCATGACATAAAGACCAACCTACGGGCCAAAGACAACCCATTTACAATATGTATCACATGGATCAACTCCATAACCAGGATTTCTTGAAGGAGACTAAGCCCAATACCTTTTGAACTAGCAGAACTTTTCTATGACCCTATTGTGATGGCGAATAGGTCCCCACCCCCAATTGGGGCCTACAACAACTCTGTAGTCTGTATAAGTATAACCCTCTACAAACAACAATTATTTCCCCCATAAATAATGGAAGACCGAAGACCTGAAAGCTGAGTCTTTGATAAATGCCATCATAAAGATTCTGCTGCATTTTCTCAGATAGACACGGCTGTGAAAGCAAAGTACCATGTTGGCTTTGGATTTATTCATTGGGTTGACCGGCTGCTTTAAAGAAATGCATATTTAGAATTTGCATCACCTGCTTCGCCACCTAATACCCTGCTTCTATTTTAAACACTAATTTATATTTGCGTACTCTTTCGAGTGCTTTCTTTTTCTATTCTTGTCTCTCTCAGTTGATCTACAAAACCCCTCAAACCCCTGAGAGAGTGAAATACGAGATCTCTATCTAGGGTTGATCAAGCGCCATGTCTGATAATATAGTCAACGACGTTTTCAGGAAATATGTGGTGCAGCTTCAGCTCCATCCTCTTAGAACTAAGGTTGCTTCTCTTCCTTCCTTCTTCAAAATTCATTATTTTCTTCAATTCAATTCCTTTTTCAACATTTTGTTTGAACCCACTTTTTGTTTCTTATTGTCTGTTGAATTTGTGGGTTTGCTAGGCTATTACTTCTGCAGTTCTAGCTGGTTGTAGTGATGCAATTGCTCAGAAGATTTCTGGAGCCAAGAAGCTTCAGTTGAGAAGAGTGCTTCTTTTTATGGTATGCTCCTTTGACTATAATCTTTCCCTACTTTCATTGTTGTGTTGATGAATGATGAAATGGATGGATCATCATACTCATAGGCAGGAGAAAGGTAGAAATGTGGGAAAGGACTATTTATCTTATGTTTACAATCAAATTTTCTTTAGGCTTGTTTGGATTAGTTTGTTTGTTGTAGATAGCACTAAGAAGCTAAAAAATTTAACTTTTCTTTCCTTTTACAAAAAAAAAAAAAGTNAAAAAAAAAAAAAAAAAAAAAAGTACTTCTATTAAAAATTATTGTCCTCAGGAAAAAAGCTAATCCTGAAGAAGCCCCTATATCTCTTGTTTATTCCACCTTTTCTCAGCAGATAAAGCAGAAATTAATATACCTAGTGGAATTATTAAGGACTTTTAATATTTAAAATCATTTTGTTTTGCAGCTCTATGGTTTTGCCTACGCAGGACCATTTGGACATTTTCTTCACAAATTGATGGATAAACTCTTTAAGGGGAAGAAAGGCAACGAAACTGTTGCAAAGAAGGTATGTTGTTAGCTTGTCTTCTTGACTTTGTTGTTAGGCTCAATATTTTTCTTAGCTTCTGTACACATTTTTAACAAACCTATTGATGAATGAAATTTCCTATTATTAGGTGATCCTGGAACAGTTAACTAGCTCTCCATGGAACAACCTTTTGTTCATGATGTACTATGGCTTGGTTATAGAAGGTATGTTCACAAAACACGAATATAAAGTTATTCATAGCATATATCACATATCTATCTGTTGCACATGATTGGAAACCTTAATGCCATCTGTGGGAGTAAATATGTCTTCTGTTCTGTGCCCCCTTCCCCAAAAACAAAATCCATTCTCCTTTTCTCTCTTTCTTTGTTAACTGCTTGCTATTTATGTCCTGGCTTTTGTGAAATTGTTAGATCTTGGGCAAAAAGTGTTACTCAAATCGTAACTTTGATGCTATTCTTAAAGTTGAAGATACGTGTCCAAAGCTTGGTCAACTAGTATATTAATGTGGTACACTGATGTGAAATTCTTTACATTAGGAACATCTAAGGTTTCTCTCTCAGGTCTCAATTTAATGTATTTTGTGCATTTGTGTTGGTTAATGTGATCAAGTAGCTTGATTCCTACCTCAGAAGCATGTTATTCTATTTTTTTAAGTAAAGCTGAATTATTTTCTTCAAAGTGAATTCCGAATTGTCATCTAACTTGTTACCTGTATATTTCTGAGTTGAAATCTGTGCACCAGAGGCATCTTAGTTTTGATTATTGAGAATATTTCTTCATAGTATAGTTAACTCTTGGTGTCCCCTGTCCCAATATTTGTTTGCATACATGTCTAGAAAAGGGTGAGTCAACTCAAAACCTTGATCAATTTTACCTGTAGAAAATAGAAACTTTGAAGTTATTCTTGCTCTGGTAGTGGAAGTAAATCAGTTGCCTCATGATTGGGAGATGAAATTCCTATTGAAATTTGAAAGAAAATGTAATTTTTTTTTTTCATATTTTTAAATATTTGAAACTATGATACAATGTTTCTATGACAGCTAAGTTTGACATATACTGGATTTTATTACTTTCATGTCTGATGGAAAGTGATAGAGATCAGCTGTTAGATCCGGGTAATACTAGGCCCAAAGTCTGGAGGGTTTATTCTAGAAGAAATAAGAATAGATAAAGGGGAGAGATGGCTTGATGAGCTGGCTGGTGGTTACGCAATTGTAGTTAATCAGTTTCACAAGTGGGGTCCGTCATGCATGGGGAGTTAGTTATTTAGGACGGGGGTGTGAGTGACTGAAGGCATGAAAGATTTATCTTAGTTTCAGCTATTAGCTTGGGCAGGAGGATTCCTGAGAAGCTTATGCTCTGTGGTAGGAGTATTCATTACTCTACTGTCATCTATTTCTGCAATTCTATCTTAATATACAGTTCATTTCCTATTATACTGTTGGGTATCTATCAGAAAATCTGCATTTTTCTGCTCCTAGAGGTTTCCTTTTACTTGCATTTATACAATTGCTTCTTGTATCAGTTCTATTATGCTATCCTAAAGAGTGTCTCCTATGCATGATTAATTCAATAGGAGTTAATGACTTTTAGTTAAGTCCACATCATGGCATATGTTCAAAATCACATCCTGAGATCTGAGGCTGGAACTTGAAAAAATGAAAAGGAATGGACTTCAACTTATTCTTATGCACTGCATAGATATTAAAGACTGAGGTTGGCTTGCAGGAAGACCCTGGGGTCTAGTCAAGAATAAAGTTCGACAGGACTACCCTTCTGTTCAGTTGACTGCATGGAAGGTATGGCAACATAAAATATCTTCTGTTGTTTGGCACTGTGGCAATTTTGTAAAAAATGGGATGGTTGAAATTTTGTCTGTTATATCTTACAGTTCTGGCCTATAGTTGGTTGGGTGAATTACCAGTATATGCCTCTGCAGTTCCGTGTTGTATTTCAAAGCTTTGTTGCTTCATGCTGGTGAGTTCCAATATCCTTTAAACTACTTCTTTTATCTCTCTTCCACAATTATTTTGTGCCATCTATCATTTGTTCCTTCCTAAATTAATGAGTGATGGTAATCACTTACTGAATGTTCTTATCAAGTAGAATCATAATTATCATCTTAATGGAAAAAGGTTTAAGGAAAGGGAATATTCTAGATAAAAGAGGGGGGAGAGACATTTTAAAGTTTTCCTTGAGACCTACTTGCAACTATGCTATTCTTCTGGGATGTATATGGTAACTTCAAGGTTTTACTTGCAAGAGCTACCATATCCTACTTACAAGGCGTAAGCTTGGTAGGTTCTACATAGGCATAATATATTGTTTCATTTTTGTCTCTCTGTTAGGAAGATCAAATCCAATTTTTCTGCGAGAACAAGATATAAAATATTCCCCATTTCAGCTGAACCCCATAAATCTCGATAATGTATAATTCACACAGGAAGGTAGATCTTCTTGTATATCAGGAAACTAATTTATTTTCCTGTACCAAGTTGGAGAAAAAAATGACGGGGAGTGTCTATATATTAGACTGTAGAAGTGTTTAGGAAAACTTCTGAATCCAATATAGTAAAGATTTAACAACTATAACCAGATGGCAAATGTCTAATTGAATTAAGCAGGTGAGGCCATTTGGGAATCAGGTTCAAACTCTGTTAAGATGCCTACATACTTGTACCAACAATTGTTTATATCCATGATTCAAAGTGGCAGCTTTTTTTTTGCTCCTTCTTTCCCTGAATTTTGTTAAGTATTAATGCTATAAAGTTCCATCATGATCCATAGAAACCAAAATTTGCTTTACATTGACAACACTGCAGCAAATAGTGGAGTATTTCATCTTGCTTAAAATGCATACTGGCGAGGCCAAAAAAATCATATATAGTTGTACTGATAACTGGTGAAGGTTAATCACTAATCCCTTTTGTCAAGAAATAACTGGCTTTAACCTTGATCATTTTGAAAGTTCCTTTGTTTTTGAATTCTATTCAATCAGTTACAAACTAATGTGAACGCAACTATGTTCTTTCAATATAATATATTTATGCTTTTTGTGCAAATGGGTTATTTTATAATTAAGGACTGCTGGTTTGATTTCTTGCATCAGGGCGATCTTTCTGAATCTGAAAGCAAGATCTGCTGCAATTAAGAAGGAGTAGAACAGAGCAGAGCCTTGTTTTTTATTCCTATGCTTTTGCCATGTTTTCTCTTTTCTTCTGACATGAGCTTGGAAGTCTCCCATTATTGTGAATAGAGGAGCATGATCTCTCACCATGGTAATTTGCTTGCCATATTGGAGAATTGTTTTCCATTTTCCCTGGAGTTACCGTTGTGAATTTTAGCTGTACTTCAGCATGCACTAGTAATTGGTAAATTAGTTGCTAGTTTACTTCTTCATAATATCGTTCTATGGCTAGAATTAAACATTTGGCCGTACAGTGAATTCATTGACTATCCTGGAAGTGCCAAATTTTTCCATGCTGAACCAATTCATCTCATTGTCTTTATATTTTCAATGTGTTGGTGGCATAGACTAAGGTTTATCTGACTAGAACTAAAATTTGGAAAAAGAACCAAATAGCATGTGGCCGAAGGGTAGTGAGGCTATCCTCACGACTTATAGATTATGTGTTCAAACCTAGAGTTATAACCAAATAAAGGACAATTCCCCTCATAAATCCGAGCACCAAGGCCAAACCGAGCTTCTTGCCATTAAACTAATGTCCCAAGGGAAAAATCTTGTGTATTTCGAAAGTAATGCTCTCATGGATATAAAAATGTGGGACTCGCATATAAAAACGAGATCCATGTGGGTCTCACAAAAATATTTCCACCCTAAGGGACTATTATTCTTATATTATTCCTAACTCCAAATCTTGAACACAAAAGAACACAACATGTTCAACATGATCATTGATACACAGGCTCACCACCTCTTTATCCACTGATATAGCTGTTTAGGGTTCACACTGCCTTCAATGTGGACCTCATTTGTCTTGAATAGCTCCGTTACTTCACTGTAATGCTGATCTAGATTCCTCAAGCTAGCCTCGGGATGTTGTTGCACTGGCTTCCTCCTCTTCGGCTCGGCTGAGGACTTTGCAATCGGACCAGCCTTAGCTTCAGTCCAGTCAAGCTTTTGCTTAGCTTGTTGCAGCTCGGCTGAGGAGGAGGAGTTATCAAACGGGCCAGGTCTAGCTCGAGCCGAGTCTAGGTCTCCCTTAGCTATTTGCAGCAGCTTAGTCTCTCTCCTTGGCTCGGCTGAGGAGGAGGAGTTACCCAAAAAGCCAGGTCTAGCTCGAGCCGAGTCAAGGTTTCCCTTAGCTTGTTGCAGTAGCTTGGTCTCTCCCTTCAGCTCGGCTGAGGAGGAGGAGTTACCAAAAAAGCCAGGTCTAGCTTGAGCCGAGTCAAGGTTTCCCTTAGTTTGTTGCAGCAGCTTCGTCCCTCTTTTTGGCTCGGCTGAGTAGGAGGAGTAACAAAAGGGGCCAGGTCTGGCTTTAGCTGACTCAAGCTTTCGCCCAAATAGAGAACCATTTGTCAAAAACTCATTGGCTAAGTAGCCAGCTAGCAGCAGATTCGAGGATTTTGGCTTGTGCCCTTTTGTTGTAGCTGTAGGGACTGGACTCGATGGCTTGGAAGTGTTTCTTATTGTGGAGCCCGAGGCTTCTTTCCCTTTGCGCTTTCTTTTCCCGAGAGCTGGAAGTAGCATCCTACGTGGAGATTGACTCATAATGCCACGTCAAAACCAAGCGCCTACACCAATCTAGAGTGCAAAACAGTCAAAACAAGGAGCTTAGGAGGAAAAAATTGTAAAACAACATTTTTTTTGGATTTGTCCATTGTTAAAACGTTAAAGCCATCTTGTTTTCAAGGGAAAAAAAAGTCAAGCTGATCTCTCACAAGAAGTTGAACTGAACACAATTAGGGTCAACTTTTTTTTCGTTTTTGGTATTTCAACAGAGATTTTAAATTCAAACACTGAACTTATAATCATCTCAGTATCACTTGATCATGTGTAGTTTAGTAGGATCAACTTTTTAACAAGCTTAAAAGGTAGATATTAAGACAAAACCAACTACATAAATTTTTCAATTAAAATAAAAACTAAAGAGAGGAAGAGATAGAAAGAGAGAGAGAGATTATATGTGGGATACATTGATGTGGAGTGGTGACGAAAGATCCAAGAAGTGGTGATTGGTGGTCGAAGAGAGGAGCAGATCTATAAACAAAGTGAGATTTGATTAGAGATGTGCATCGTAGACGGCGGAGACAAACGAAGGTACAATTTATATGATGGAAGAGAGACAAATGAGAGACATAATGAAGGAGGCAAAGAAGAGGAAAGGGCTGAGTAGTAGTGCCAGTGCTCAAGAGATATAAGTGAAATGAGTGATAGGTAGGGTCACTACTTATATACTATATAGTTTTATGTCTGCCCCCAAATTTGCAATATATAACTATGATGCCACCAGGTTTGGTAGAATTACAAAATTGCCTACCCTTTTTGTAAATGTTGGAAATTGTAGTGTGATAATCGTTTCAGTTTCTTTTTTATTCCTATTTTTTGAGTAAAGTTTTTGGGATAAATGTGGATTTTCATGAATTTTTTAGGGCAATTATACTTTAAGATTACGCCCTTTTTTTTTTATTATTTCGAGATAGTAAATGGTTATCTTTTGATAATTGAAGGGATCGAATAAGAACTGTGTGAGGGACCGATCTTAAGAATATGAGTTAGAGTTAGCGTTCCAAATTTAATCTTTTAGATTACACTTTATTTGACAGATAAGATTTCAGAGGAAAAGTAGGGAAATAAAATAGTGAATATGAGAAAAGTATGAACTAAATACATTTACTTCTTTAATTATGTTTCCTTCCAAATATTTCTTATCAAACATGGCATTGGTTTTGAAGCGAAGGTTGGTATTTGGAACCACATAGCTATAGAATGGGAAAAAATACTCACTTCGAATAAAAAAGTGTCCTAATTCAGAAAGATAATTTTCATTGTAGGGCTATCTAATTTTTAAACAAAATTTTACTGTCTAATTTGACTTAGTTATATGACTTTTTATGAAAGAGAAAAATGTGTTTCTCTAATTTTGAAATATTTGACTAATTAATTTTCTATTCAAAGAAAAAAGTCTCAAGAAATAAAATGCATTGAATGATTTGACTAACTATTAAATAACATCCTTCGGAGTATGTGTAATAGGAAAAGTTTTTGTATGAATAGGATACATCTGTCAATATTGCCCTAAATAAATAAAAATATGACATTTGAATTATTTGCTACCTCATTTCATTGTCAATAAAAATGTATTGACAAATGTATTAATCTTTTTATGACTATTTGATAAGTTTTTGATATTTTAATTACGATTTTAAATTTAAACACATAATTATTTATAATCCTTAAAGTCGATTTCAATATCACTCACTAATAAACTATTTAGTTGATTATATATATATATATATATATAGTGAGAGAGAGGGGAAGTCTACCTAGTGCCTCCCATATAGCATGGTCAATTATCACAAACATATATATATATATATATATATATATATATATATATATATATATATTTAGAGATAAAAGTTGAATTAAGTACTACAAACTAGAGTTTGGATATGCAAACCCCTTATTAATTAATGTCTTTAATAACTAAAATAAGAAAATGAGTACGCTATTAAGTGTTATTTTCTTCTTCAACGGTTTGAATATCTTCGAATTAACTTTTGTATTTCAAAATTAAGTCTCTTCCTAAGCTATAAGTATGTCTTAGTGATGAAGGCTTTAAAAAATTTACAAAGTTCATACATTGAAGCAAAGCAATTGTGCATCCATATAATCAAATATAAAAAGAAAAGAGAACAACTATAGTATAACAAATAAACATGCTGCCTTGTCCACCGTGGGTGTTTGGATACAAACCTAGTTTTTCCAAAATTAATTCTCAATTTACTGCATCATATAACGTAAATAACTCTATTTATTGTTTCGTACACATTAAATTATTTTATTTACTACTTTGTACCACACAAATTATTGCTTTGTAAAATGCACACCATTATTTTATATGAAGCAACTTCACATAATTAAATTCTTAAGAAATTAATTCTTCCCTTACAAAATTTTTTCTCTCTAATTCTTAGAGAAGCTAATCAAAACACGACCATGAAAACTCTGTTAAGAGAGCAAGTGTAATACTAAGGCTCTGTTTGGATAGTATAGCTTATAACTTATTAGAGCTTCTCTACTAATATAAGTGTTTTTATGTATAAAAAAAAATGGTGTTTGGATCAGTTTATATAAGTAGTTTATTAATCCCCAAAAAGTTATTTTTAGATTATTTCATGAAGCCATTTTTTTAAGCTTCTTAGAAAAGTCTCATGCGAAAGCTGATTTTTTTCATGATCGAAAAATTATTTTTGAAATTTATGGGACAATTATATCCCTATTAATATTAGAAATTCTGTGAAAATCCAACATTTCATTTTACACATTTAAAACTTAACTTTTTAAAGTATTTTTTTAAGTATGTATCAAAATACTAAATAACTTAATTTAAAAAGAGCTTATAATGTAAAAGTTTCTAACATAAAACTTTTTTATATAAGCTTTTAAATAAGTTTTTTACCTAAATGGGACCTAAATCGGGGAGGGATCATTAATTTTATCCTTTAGCTCCAATTTCCCCTCCCCCAAGCTCCTTCACGGATTTGTAATTTACTAAAAAAATAATCACGACACTTGTGAATTTGATTATTTTCCCAGTTACGAGTTTAACCATCACTTTGAGAATGCAAAAGGTAATCTATACTATTACCTAAAGCAGAGTATTTGCAATAGAAGGTCTTTGCCAAGTGGCAAGCAGTGCTATCCCATTTTCTTGCATCTTTCCTTTATGTAGTCTAAATTCATTCCTTCCCCTTTCTTTTTCCCTCTAAGCTACCTTGAGTTGTGTGCCAATCAATCCCTTTGCTGCTAATTATATGTGTAATTAATCTATTTACTGCAGCAGCTAAGCCTTTCTTCCGCTATTCAGCTCTCCTCTCTTCCTATTATGTTTTAAGATTTCTATGTACTATCTCTTTTCACTTTTGTTTTCCTATGTAACTCTTATTAGATGATTTTAACTTCTCAATGTTATCTTTAACAATATTCAATGCTCATTTTTCTTTTTCCTTCCAAACCCATCCTTTATTTCTTTTCACACATATACTTAACATTTTTTCCTGGCTTTGTTTGACAAATTAACCTTTCCGTTCTCTCTCCAAATTCAAGATTTTCCTCGATTATATTAGCTGCCCTCTCATGCTTTCATCATAAACCTACGTACCCAAATTCAATTAATGTCTCCCACAATTTTCTATGCTCAGCTTATTCTTCTTCTTTTTCTAACCTTACCCATCCCTTCTCTGGAAACTTAAAATTTGAAAGAGGGTGCTTTTTTCTTTGAGCATGCTTTTCTACACAACTATTTCAAAGCCTTAGGCATGATAGTGAAAAATGCGTGCGTCTTTTGTCTATGCCCCAAACTGCTAGGGCTACTCAGCAAGAAAGCCTCCAAAATCAACAGTCGCAGCACAATGGATCAGGGTCTCTAGGTGTCTTACATGATGGATCTGCTGCCAAATGGTGATGAACAGGGATCTGATACGAACCAGACTCGCAAAAGGAAAAAAGATAATCACTATCAGCAAAGGTTGTTCATGCTTTGAACTTGAACACTGAGGAACTTGATGCAGCTCATTCACGCTTTTCTGATCGTTTTGTCACAGAATATGGTAAGTTGACTGTTAAGTTTCTCAGTAAAAATTTGTTACTTATGGCTTCTAAGATGTGGGGATTTCTTTGCTGATATCTTATATTTTGTTGCACAGAATGTTCAGCTATTTTACCATGGAATTGTTGTTAGTAATGCATGGTAACCTCTCCCAAAATTTAGGGCTAGAATTTAAGGTTTATAACAGTGATTTGCTTCTGAAATCCTCGATTCATCAGCTATCATTTTAGCCATAACTTACCATATTTGAAATGCATCCATATTATGTTCTTCTCTATTTGTCTTATTATAACTTCAGTTGCCTCCAAGGACCATTTTTGCCATTTCCGGAGCATCTGCAAATTTGCAGGTGTTGTTTTAACCATCACTGTTTGTAAATATAATGTAGCTGCTTCAGAGGACCCTTTTCTAGTTTTTGTTTCAGTAAGTTTTGTATATATGTAGAAGAATAGACACATGAATGATTGTTGGTTTTCTATAAATAATTACACTACAGAAAGAGCAGTAGGAGAAGATCCAACAGGTATTAGAGAAAAGTTCTTACTTCTGACAGCATGTCCAATTTAGAAAGAAGCTTTTTCAGTTTTCCATATGATCGGCCTTCCGGTCACCATTGGGACATTTGTTGTTCTCAATGCTCATGTATGTTCTGATTGAGTAGTTAAGTTGAGCAATGCTCGTGTCTGCTCATATATGACTTAAGTGTCAATTTCTTTAGTGCATGATGGTATGTAGGTCTAAATCCTAAACTTCTTACAAACTACGCAAACCTCTAATTATCATAATGTTAAAATTTTCTATTAGGGTGTTTGGCTCCCATAAATAATACTTGAAATGAAAATACATGTATGTGTGCACATTTGCACGAGTATACACAAGTCTGACATTATATTTGTATAATTAATAAAGGGTAAATAAATATTGTGATTAACTTTCAAACATTACAGCATAAGTTAAAAAAACTGGACTTTTTCGTATCATTATTTCATAAAAGTTCATCATAGATATTTTAAGTAATGAATTTTTCCTTCCAATTGTAGCATAATGAAAACAAAAACAAGTTGACAATTGTCTAAGTAAACACAATGAAAAAAAAAATGAAAGAAAGAAACAAGAGGGAGGTAACACGGTAAGAAAAACAGAGGACTTATTAGTGATAATGGGGGAAATATAGAACTATACTCAATCAAAGAAATGTCCTCAAAATCTCCATGGTTAATTTAGCCAAGAAACTCTATCAGTTCCAAGATAATATGATTTAATGTTTGACTAGTGAAGCTTTATATAGTGAATGTGAAATATAAATATATTAGTGATCAACGAAGAGTCTAAATAGTTAATTTGACGGAGGTCATGATTCAAACCTCCATATTAATATAGCAAACAATATATATATATATATGACTTAATGGCATGGTGACCCTTATTGTTGATGGAAGTACATTTAGTGCAGCTGTATATAGGGACTGTTTGGATAGCGAAGGTCACTGTTGCTGGGATTTTCAGTTCCCATTAGTGTAACTTATACCAACACTCATGCAAACATTGTGGCGATCTTGAAGGGGCTGAGTTTGGCTTGGGATTTGGGGTACAAGAAGTTTAAGTGCAGAGTGCATGACTCCCTTGACAGTGTGCAGCTGATCAAACTTCAAAGTTTTCATTATCATCAACATGCAGCAAAGCTGCATGATATTCATTCCCTGATGCAGCGGGATTGGTGTGTTGAGATGATTCATGTGCTTCGTGAAGCAAACCAAAGTGCTGATTATTTAGCTAAGTTATTCGCGGCTTCTCATACTGAGACTTCGAAGATTTGGCAAATCCCTCCTCCTGAGATCTCCTTACAGTTGCTAGCAGATTGTTTCCCTATTTGTTTCTCTTCCTCTTAGTTGTTTTTTTTTTTCTTCCCTTTCTTTCTCGTTTTAGTTATCTTGTATCGGTTATAATATCACTATTTTGTTTAGACATGTGATTAAGTTAAATGTGATTATTCTAAATAATATCTCTCAGGTTCATATACGTGGGTCAGAAAATTGAACTATGTACGTAAAGTCTTACAGATTAAAAAATAATTACAATTTTCACTCATTGGATCTCTATGTTTTCCATATATATATGTGTGTGTGTGTGTGTGTAATGTAATATGAAATCTATGGAAAAAACATAAAATCAATACATATGCATATAAGATTATCTGATTTATGTTTGAATAAGTTAATTTGAAGAATACTACAAGAAGTATCAAATATGAAAATCAAGTAGTTTTTCTTAGTTTGTTCTACTTCTACATTACTAACATCAACTTTTAGCTTTTGCCGTGTTTGTTCTATATTCCAAATAATCACTACTTCTCTTAAAATACGAATCACACTTTTCTCTTTTAGTATTAATGCTATACAGAAGTTGTTTGGTACGTACCTGATATCATTTTGGTATATATCTCAGATATATATATATATATATATATATATATATATATATAGTATATATATATATAGTATAAGAATAAGGGCATAATTATTATGTAAGTTATTTTACATATTCTCTAAACTATTTGATGCACATTTTAGTTATACTTTAATTCATTTTTAAAGTTTTTTTGTTGGATGCCCTAATTTTTAGGGAAGCGAGATTCTCAAACTTATGTAGTTGCATAGAATACCTACTATTGCCAATGTTAAACATACCAAATAACAATATTTTTTTTTTTTTTACATCCAAAGTATCCTCACACTTTTTAGATATAAGATTAATCCATGTAACCTATAATGCATTGGGACTCTGCCTACTTCCACTGAATTAACACCTTGTTGATAATAACGATACATATATATATATATATATATATATATATATATATATATATATATNATATATATATATATGAATTGATATTCACTTAATTATAATAATGTATACCTTTTATGCATTTTCATGACTCAGCGACGAATCGACACCACCAAGGTCGTTCAAATTTTTTCCATGGCTTTTTTTACAACATGATTTATATTCAAATATATATCATTGCAGATATTATAAGTTTATAACCACATTCATGCATAAAACAAATATGGGCATGCATATATAGAGTAATTAATTCATGCATGCATCATGAGGCACCTCATGCGCATGCAAGGAAAACATTCAATCATCATCACCATTAGCAAAGAGAGAGACTATGATTCCAAATACAGAGAAACTTAATTAACAACAATTAATATTCAGAAAAAAAAAAAGGCATAATTAAATTAATAAAACACAACCAGATAGGAATTTTAATTTTGGAATTTCCATAATTCCGAATCTCTGGTTCTCCCTCCAAAGTTTTCTTACAACAAACACAAGAAGAAGAAGAAGAAGAAGAAGAAGAAGACTCATTTTCGAAGGTTCATTCATGGCTTCTCTCACTTTTGGTTTACAAGGCGTACTCACCACTTGAACCTCGCACAAGAATTATTCTCCCACATGGACCCCACATCTGATGTTGTCCAATGAAACCTGGCCATGTCATCGTCCACGCATCTCACATTTGAATCCAGCGAGACAGTTGGGTGGGGTTGATAATACCAGGAATGTGGGCCCCATCGGTCTTCAATAAATTAGCTACCTCAGCGTAACTATGGTGATCCTTCCTCAAGCTTGACTCCTTGGCGGCGGCGGCGGCTTGCTGAGGAAGCGGCTTCATCCTCTTTGACTGATCGGATGAGGAAGAAGAGCCAGCCAGGGGGATAGCCTCGGCTCGAGCCGGATCGAACTTTTGCCCGAATAGAGTACCTTTAGTTAGGAACTCGTAAGCCATGTAGCCGGCTAGCAAGCGGCTCGAAGAGCTTTGATCAGGAGCCGGATAAGCCGATTGATTTGATGGCTTGGCGTTTGCAGAGTTCAAGGCTTCTCCCTCTTTCTCTTTGCGCTTTCTTGTTCCACCAGGTGGCAAGATCTTACGCTGATGGTGACCCATCATGGCGCTAAATCATACCACGTCAGACCCTAGCACTCTTTCCCAATTTAAAAAGGGCAGAACAGTCAAAAGCACACGTTTCAACAGGACAAAACCGTAAAACCAAAAGATTTCAAGATTTATTTAATTGTTAAAAGTAACGTCAAAATCGTCTTATCGGCAAAGAGAAAAAGAGTGAAGCGGAGAGACCACAGGTCCACAAAACAGGGTTTAGTTTTTCAAAACGTAAATAAAACGTAAAAAAAATGAAAAAAAACAAAAAACTAAAATCAATAGAACCAAAAAATAAATCGAAATTAAAAAAAAAAAAAAGTAGGACGAGAATATGAGGGTTGGGGAAGTGAGCGATGGATCCAAGAAGCGACGGTCACCACCGGAAGCGGTGATCGGATCTAATGAGAAGCAAGACTTATTCAGGCGTCACCGTGGTAGACGGCGGCGAGAGAAAGCTAGTAAGATTTAATGGTGATAGAGAGAGAGTGTGTGTAAGGGAACCAACGGATGGAGGAGAACCGGAGAGGAAATGAGAAGGGATGGGGGAATGGCTTCTTGTGGTGGGGAACAGGGACGAAATGAGTGATGGAAGGTCGCATTTTTATATGTGGGATTGTTTTCAAAATGCCACTGATTTTTCTTCAAATAACGGCCATGCCACCAGGGTAAGAGAATGANTATCGGCAAAGAGAAAAAGAGTGAAGCGGAGAGACCACAGGTCCACAAAACAGGGTTTAGTTTTTCAAAACGTAAATAAAACGTAAAAAAGATGAAAAAAAACAAAAAACTAAAATCAATAGAACCAAAAAATAAATCGAAATTAAAAAAAAAAAAAAGAAGGACGAGAATATGAGGGTTGGGGAAGTGAGCGATGGATCCAAGAAGCGACGGTCACCACCGGAAGCGGTGATCGGATCTAATGAGAAGCAAGACTTATTCAGGCTTCACCGTCGTAGACGGCGGCGAGAGAAAGCTAGTAAGATTTAATGGTGATAGAGAGAGAGTGTGTGTGAGGGAAGCAACGGATGGAAGAGAGCCGGAGAGGAAATGAAGAGGGATGGGGGAATGGCTTCTTGTGGTGGGGAACAGGGACGAAATGAGTGATGGAAGGTCGCAGTTTTATATGTGGGATTGTTTTCAAAATGCCACTGATTTTTCTTCAAATAACGGCCATGCCACCAGGGTAAGAGAATGACAACATTACCCATCCTTTCTATTTATCTAATCTTATGTTTCTAAACAACAGTTAAATCCTTTCTGTATTCATTTATGGTGCATGATTATTATTTCCTTTTGAAAAATTGCAATTACCACCTCTAACCTACCCCTCAATTGCAAAATTTGGCCACAATTAAGAGTCATAACAATTTGCATTCTTACCTATCTACCAATGATTGTGTACTACAATAAAATTATGTCAATGGACTAATTGGTTCAACTAATAAGGTTCGAAGTATTTCGATTATAAAGCGTAGGTTCGTTTTCATACTACTTTAAGTCTTTTTCTAGTAATTGATTTGTAAATACAACTATAACCAAGTTAGCGACATGTCCTACCATTAGAATTGTACATCCTCCGCTTACTCCAAACTTTTGTACACCTAAAAAATACCATCGTCAATTTTTGTGCGAAGCTAATTTGGATAAGAATGTCATTAATATTACCTAATACTCGTGTCATTTTTCTCAAAAAAAAAAAAAAAAAAAAAAAAAAAAAAAAAAAAAAAAAAAAAAAAAAAAAAAAAAAAAAAAAACAAAAAAAAAAAAAAAAAAAAAAAAAGAAAGCAAAGAAACTAATAATTAAGAATGTTCATGACAATCCAAATTGATCAAAGTAGTTAAAGTTGAACAAATTAATTAAATCGAACCAAGTCCACCATTTTTTTTCCTTTTTATTTGGATTTGTTTGGTTTAGTTTTAAAAATAATTTTTTTACAATAAACCAAAGTATATAACCCGAACCTAAATGGTCATATATATTCTTAAGGAAAAATTATTCTCAATTTTCAATACTTAAAAGAGAAAATACTAAGAAGTTTCAAAGACACTTACTTAGAAAGCATATGTTGTCTGCCATCTCACATACCTTTATCATTAAATAATAAGTGTTCAACCACTATAATGTACCGTTGAAATCCCATATCGTCTTATAAACTACCCTTTTAATCCTCTAATTGATAGTTCAAATCCCGTGATTGCAAATGCATATTTTTTTCTTTCTTTATTTTAAGTATCTCACCAAGGCACTACTATACTGAATTTTAACGGAACCAAACAAAGAACCAGTGCTTTGTTTCATAAGTTCCTTTGGTTTAGTTTGATTTTCAAAATACTAGAACTGGTGAATCTCTACCTCAAACCAAACCGAACCATGCCATGAACAATAACCACTTCAGAATGCATTTGGAAACTAGTTTTGAAGTTTCTAATCCTTTCCCACACAAACTGTCCTACGAGGTCACATAATTGATCACCACTCCCATTAGACAATACAACAGAAAAATTGGGAAATTGATAACTTGTGGATAGATTAGGATGTAATATGTTATAAGTTTTATTTGAGAGTATAGAATATAATTTGGATAAGATTAAGATGTTAAGTACAATTTACCCCTTTTTCTTTTAGTTTTTTAAAAAATGGTCATCATGCTTGAATTTATTAAAAGAATAAATTTGTATTAATGGGGACACCAAATTTGTTATTATTAATAAACTTTTATTATTTGGTATATTATATATGCTAAAACTTGATGTACAATCAATATATACATTTATTAATTTAAGGTTTTTTAGATACTTTGTTGTATGTCATACTACATAAGAATAGTCAATGTATGAATGACATGTGTACAAATTAACTATTTTTAAGTTTGTTTGAGAAAATGAGATAAATTAATTTTATATCAAATAAAATATGAAAATTACGTATGTTTGTCACGTCAGTGTAGTATGATATTTACATGTAGTATCATTGAATCCTCGTTATCAATTTCTTGAGTGGATGCATTCAATCTATTTATTGAATTTCCTTAGATACATGTGAATTTATTGTTCTTGATTAGTCATTTTTGGAGATGTAATTTGTTTTAGTGCAAGTCCTTGGTCAACATGATGACTTGGAAGAAAATTGACAAACATTGAAAAATCTTTGAGATTCGATCCTTATCCCATCCAGTTAGCATAATTGAAAATTTGAAACGGATGTTTACTGAGAGAGAGCACGTAACCAGCAAAAAAGACAAGCGTTTTGTCTTTCCATATATAGGGATTCTCCTTGAAGCTAAGAAGCACAAGTTAAAGTTCAGATTCAATCAAACAATTTATGACTAAGTGGTACTAAGATCGTTCTCAGAGTTTGTAAATTTTGTATTTCAATATAGAGTTATAACTAAAAGTAAGAAAAAAAAAGTTTAAATTCAATGAGAGACAGAGGTTAGGAAAGAAGAGAAGGGAAGGAAACACTGGCAGTTCTGGGAAAGTGAAGTATACTAACTGGGGAGAGGTGGCTGGCTCTCTCTTACTTGTGGGGAAATATTTTGCCTTTCTTTATTGGTTTTAACGATAAAAATATCCTCAGAAAAACTCCTGTGCACTGTGACTAAGTCTCTTTTTAGGTGATCTAAAGAGCGCAATCCCCATATTAGCCTAGTGCATTTAAGGAAATTTAATTCCCCTGGATGCTAGCTCTAAGATTCAAATCTCGGCTAGCTTAGATGAATATA
The DNA here is from genome assembly GCA_003255065.1 of Cercis canadensis. Lineage (NCBI taxonomy): Eukaryota > Viridiplantae > Streptophyta > Magnoliopsida > Fabales > Fabaceae > Cercis > Cercis canadensis. The sequence goes on from QAOA01001561.1 coordinate 102,718, forward strand.
TTGCATCCTTATCACTAGGTCAAACCCTTGAAATTGAAGTATTTTGCTTTTAGTCTAAATGAACAGTGCTATTTGTGCTCATTTTTGTTTTTTCTTATAGTATTTACACATGAGTTAAACACATCTTAGCTTATATTGATAAAGTTGACATAATTCAAACTTATTTAGGCTCACTTAAACTTTTTTCTTTGATTTTTTAATTAGTATCTTAACTTTTACCAACACAACTGAGGTAATTAACATAGTATGAATATGATTGGCACACTTGGTGGCTAAATTCTTTGAAATTTTGACCCGGAGTGGACGTAAGGGTCATTATAGAACTCGATGGTTATATTGGGCGAGACTCACTATTAGAGTTGTGTGAACAAAAAGCTCATTTGAAAAGGTAATTGATAACTCTCATTCTACATTGCATACACAATATTGTAATAGTGTAAGTGATTTGGTTAAAAATAAAGATAATTCCCTATAATTCATAAAAAAATTAGATGGAGTAAATTTTTTTGTTAGAGATACGAGGAAATAAAGATCGTAAGCTAGGATCTTAAATTTTTTAAGAAATCTCTAAATCAATTATACTATATGTTTTTGTATTGACTAAAGTTCATAATTTTCCTTAACTATCCTCCTTTCAAGAAAAATTCATTGTTACATGGGCTACCAAAAAAATAAATCAATGTTACATGGTAATATTTTTTAAAATATTTTTTGTTACGATTCTGAATTTAAACACATGCTTCATAAACATTGAGGACGCTTTTAGTACCACTTAATCATAGGCTATTTGGTAATAGTTTGTTTTACCCAAAGTAAAATGGTAACAAGTGGAAAAAAATTAAAAAAGGAAGGTCTCAACTAAGTATGTCTTAATTCCTAATTACAACTTTATTTTATGTACAAGTGATAGTTAATTCCAAATTATGGTCATACAAAACATGATCTTATCATAATATATGAAAATCCAGCTTTATTTTTTATGATATATTTATCGTATAGTATATTGTTTACATTTATTATGAAAAATATTTTGCTAACAAAATTGGCTCAATTGGTAGATTTGAGTAGCATTAACAAAAATGTCTCGATTCGAATCTTGCTAATGATCATTTGTTGGTAGGCGTCCATTGGTTTTAATTGATAGGCATACACTAATTATAGTGCACCCTACTTTAGAGCTGAAACAATTAATCTAACTTCTAAATTTTTGATTAAACTAAAAAAAAATTATGAAAAAATTTGTTATGAGAAAGAAGAGTAAACAAGTGCACGTTTGAAACTAACCCCATAATCACAATTCAGCATATTGGAGCAGAAGCTACTTCACTTTCTTTCTTTTTTCTTGAGAGAGAAGCAACTTCACTTTCAAGTATGATTCATCAATCATCATCGTAATTTTAGGTTTATACATTAGACATNAAAATTGGCTCAATTAGTAGATTTGAGTAGCATTAACAAAAATGTCTCGATTCGAATCTTGCTAATGATCATTTGTTGGTAGGTGTCCATTGGTTTTAATTGATAGGCATACACTAATTATAGTGCACCCTACTTTAGAGCTGAAACAATTAATCTAACTTCTAAATTTTTTATTAAACTAAAAAAAATTATGAAAAATTTTGTTATGAGAAAGAAGAGAAAACAAGTGCACGTTTGAAACTAACCCCATAATCACAATTCAGCATATTGGAGCAGAAGCAACTTCACTTTCTTTCTTTTTTCTTGAGAGAGAAGCAACTTCACTTTCAAGTATGATTCATCAATCATCATCGTAATTTTAGGTTTATACATTAGACATGTTAAGTTGTTAATATAACTAGGCAAATACTACAATTAGTAAACATTCAATTTTGAACTTAGTCCTGAAATTAAATTTTCCAGCATTTTCCATTGCTCATAATTAAGTCTATATGTCTTGTAAATAATATTTTGAAATAAAAAACCAAGTAAATAGTAAATAAAATGGTTGGGCAGCGCGCACTTGGTTTTCCACTTTGATGTGTTGAGTTGATTGGTTTTTATACTAATATTTTAAGGTTAACTTTTGTACCATTTTCATGATTCAATGGAATATCTATCTTTTGATTATTTTCTTTTTTTAAAAAAAGCCAGCTTTTGCTTGGATTGTATGGTTATCATTGGTAAGCATGTCTTTTTTGCCAAGTGATGACTCATTATCTAATATTATTCTATTTAAAAATAAAATATTTGAATAAAAAATGTTGCTTGCGCACCAATTTGTTTGATACCTTCTTTACACCTTCTAAGGTTTAGAGTCAAGGTTCATTTCAATATTTGATTTAAAAAATAGGTTGACCAATAAAAAGTGTTCACAAATGTACGAATGGTATGATTAAGTGTGTAAACAATCATGGTTTTAATAAATCTTGACTATGTACTTATATATACACATGATTTTATGTTTTAACGCAAAAGGTAATTTTAATATCATTTAGCCACAAGTTATTTAGTAGAATCGTTAATAATTTTGTAAGTTACAAGTTATCTTTGAATAATAAGACCAGCATCCAAGATAATTTTTTTTTGAATGTATCAAGTTGATGTGGGGTTGCATCCTTAAGATTATCAAGAAAGAACTTAACTTTGGTGTAAAAAAAAGTTAATCCGTAGATATCCTTACCATTAAAATCAAACAAAAAAATACTAATTAAAAAGTGAAAACACTAATTAAATCAATATAGTAGGAGCACTACTATTTGTTATAAAAATTTACTAGTTATTTTTTTGGATCTATAATTGATAGTTGAATAAAAAAATTTATAATTACTACATATTTATTCAATAATAATTATAATCTCAAACCATTAATGAGAATACATTGGCACAATTTTTTGTTACCAAATATTAATTTTAGGGAGTTTCTATCTTACCGCTCATCACATCTTACTTATTTTTTATATTTTTTTGATATTATATTATATTATACTAACACAGTTAATATAATTTAAATTTTATTATATTTATTTAATATAACTCAAATATATATTTAATAAAATTTAAATTTTATTATATTTATTAAATTTATTTAATATAACTCAAATATATATTTAATAAAATTTAAATTATATCAATTATATTAATATGATACAATATATAATTAAATTAATATAAAAAATAAATGAGATATGACATATATCTCGTCACAAGGGCTAGAGAGAGGGGGGTGTTGGGGTGTGCTATGCTTGCTGATCTTTGTAGCTTTTGGCAGGATTTATTGTTTTTTAGAAGTTTAACTACCGGTTAAAGTGGGAAATAGATAAAGTATAAATAATTAAAAATTTGCCTAAAAATTTTAAAAATTTACAAATGCTACCCAATTTTATTTAATAAAAGGCTTAATTGCAATTTTTGGTCTCTCTATTTTAACCATTTGAACGTTTTGGTCATCTTTCTTTAAAAATGAACTATTGAGTCTCTCTATATTCATAAAATGTACAAGTTTAGTCCATTTATCTTTAAGTCAAAATTCTTAGGTTTATTTCAAGGTGTAAAGTTCTCTGATTCATAATCCCACCGTTCAGATTGAAGAGCTATGTCTTGTGAATCTTTTCATTAAATTTCAGCTCGATCTAACGGTGAATAAGTCTAAATTTTTGGTTAGATAAAAACTTATGGTTTTGGTATTTTGGGCAGAGTTTCACCGTTAGATCGAGCTCAAATTTAGTGAGAAGGTTCACAAGATGTAGCCCTTCAATCTGAACGGTGGGATTATGAATCAGAGAACTTTACACCTTGAAATAAACCTAAGAATTTTGACTTAAAGATAAATGGACTAAACTTGTACATTTTATGAATATAGAGGGACTCAATAGTTCATTTTTAAAGAAGGAGAACCAAAACGTTCAAGTGGTTAAAATAGGGAGACTAAAATTGTGTTTAAGCCTAAATAAAACTATGTCATTTTGGGTAAGTGGAAGCTGTTTGCCTTTTAGGCGGAGGATGACTTTGGACGCATCCCATTTTCTATGGTCCCCACATTTTTTGTAGTAAAATTTAGTATTGTTATTTATACATTAGTAGAGTTAATATTTAAATTTAATTAGATGTATTTAATATAATTCATATTTATTAATCCATCAAATAAAAAAAGAGAAATATTATAAAAAAATTAAAAAAATTATTTTAGATAATTACTTTAATCACATACAAGTGACTATTTCAATTTTTATATAACAAATAATTATTTTGTGATTTTTCATAATTAATGTATGATTATTAAAAACATGATAATTATTTGTTAGTTGTTATATAGTATTATAAATAGTTATTAATCATACAGTGTAATTGTATACTATATATTAAATAAAAATGTAACTTTAAAATTTATTTAATTTTTTTGTTTTAAGTTTCTTAATAATACTTTTTTAAAAAATTAAGTAGCATAGAATAAACATTATTCTAAAATCTATTGCCACATCATTTGCTGACTTTACTCTTTAGCCAACTACGAAGGCTTTGTCTTCACCTTATAAAAGAAGTATTTTTTTCCATTTTAATTATTACTTTTAATGTTGGAGACAGCTATTGTGACGTTCCATTTTTTTCCCCTGAAAGTGATACTCAAATTTTTTTTTGGAGTTTGCTACTCATTACAGCTTTTGGTAGGATTTATTGTTTTTTAAATGATTGACTATCGGTTAAAATGGAAAAGAGGGAAAGTATAAATAATTAAAAATTTATGTATAAGTTTTTAAAATTTGCAAAGGTTGTCCAATTTCATTAAACAAAACGATGTCATTTTGGGTAACTAAATTGGTGCCCAAATATAACACTAAAATGCTGGATTGATCATTTATGAACGTAAGATCATTTATGTGATAATCTATCTATCACACGGTCTAGGAGTGAAGATGAAAAGAGGTCACACCATGAGTAATCAATATGTGAATGAATCTTTTTCCTATTTATATTTTTTTGCAATTATTGCATAATTTCATTGGAAATTCAATTTTCCTATGTATTTAATTTGACAAAGTTGGATCCAAGGCTTTAATTTCTTTCTAGCCTTATCAAGGTAGGTTTTATTTTATTTTTGCTACTGATGTTACCAATGTAGGTTGGACAATAAAAAATAATCTCTTCCATTTCCTTTAAATTTTTTCCTTTTTGTTGGATGGTTTGCTTTTAGAATTCTGCTTTCATCTAAAAAAAAGAAAAAAGACTTATCAATTTAATCAACTAAGCAACTACTATTTTTCACTAATTATTTCTTTCCAAGTTGAAATATGAATTTAACTAAAGTTTAATATTATGTTTGGACAGATAGAACATAGAGGAATAGATAAAATTGAAGTGAAAAAAATAACATTTAAGTGTTTAAAATATTTTTATGTAAGATAAATTAATGAAATAGAAAATTATTATATTCTATTACATCTCTTTAAGTCTTCAAATTTATTTTTCCTAAATTAGGGTGGAGGTAATGAAAGAAAAAATAAAATTTATTTAAAATTATGAAATTATTATCGTATCTCTTAAGGTATTTTCAAAATTTCAAACATAAATAATATATTAAAATTTGTTTTTATAATTTATCTATTTTTATTCACTTTCACTTTAACTCTGGNATGGATGGATTACATTTGTCCCTAAAAGATTATTGTAGTTATACCAAAAAAGAAAGAGACAAATTTAATTGTTTAAACGGGTGAGATTTATTTATTACATTGCCCATAAATAGATATAAGCAGTACTGGAAACTATAGGAAATCCCCTAAGAACGTGTTTGATGATTATCTTGCGTAAAATATGTTTTTTTTTTGGTTTTGTATGTGATTATTATATTTTATGTGATTGAAAATAAAATATAATCACATCTTTTACATATAATAACCGAAAAATATTTGTCATTTCACTGTAAAGAAATTAGCTCCAATTTCTATTTTTGTAGATTAATTCTCTCTCTTGCTAATGAAAATATAGGCTACAAAATGGGATACTCATCTCCTACCATAAATCTGGCTCCTGATTTCAACTTGAGATATCAACACAAAGCTATCATATAGATCATTTTTGTAATATTTTATTTTATAATTAAATGATATGTTTAGCTGAAAAACATTAGATTTATTCTTTCAGAAAATATAGATTTATAAATTTATAAATGAATAAATATAAGGGTAAAGATTTTACAGGCCCTTTTTCAAACACAAAGCCTTTTAAAGAAACCCAAAGCCCAGTNAAAGCCTTTTAAGGAAACCCAAAGCCCAGTTGCACTGTTGGGCCTATATGACCCAATCTAAAAAAAAAGTTATAAAAAACCAAAACTTATTGAAGATAAATCATGAATATATTATATAGACACACATACATGTAAATTTATGAGCCTCTTAGCAGGGAGTTTTTATTTATTTATTTTATTTTATATATAATTTTTTTTTGCTTTCTCAACAACACTCTAGACTATACTATATATATAAAAATATGGATGATAAAATTTTTGAATTACCTGAAATACTCTTTTCTTTTTATAAGATCCTACAATACTTATTAAGATAAAATTACAAAATTATCTTTTTTTTTTTGGATAAATATAAACTCATATTTTCTTCCCCTAAACTCTTCTTCAAGTAAAATCTTTCTATTTTTGAGAGATCGTTTATTGCAATTCCTATAATTCCCAATTTCATTTACCTTCTAAATCGTTCACTCTCTCCTTGAACCTCTTTCTCAATATGATGGGAGGGGAAATACTTTACCATATGCTGCCCTTAGTCTGCCAATCCGATAACATAACTCGTCCTTTAATGCATCATAAGTAATATCCATTTTGAACATTTCTTAATGATAAACACAAATAATAGTATGGTAATACTTGGTTTCTATCCAAAATTTTTGTTATACGATGTGAAATTCCAATAAAGATGTAGGAAAGGGAACGAAAAGCACAAAATGTTAAAATTTCATTTATTAGTGATTCTTTTATTAGTTTAGTTTCTAAAATATAGAGCAATTGTTATATGTGTGAGTGAAATAAATAAATATATATATATATATATATAGCATTATCCCATATTCTATCTATTACAGCTAGGGGTGTACATAACTTGATCAACCCATAGCAACCCGATTGAACTGGACCAATTTGATGCCAATCCAACAGTTTTAGAAGAAAGGCGGACAGAATCGGATGATTGAGATTTAATATTTCGGCTTGGACCGGTCAATTCGATTTTAGGTAAGAAAAACCGAAATATACCGAATACATTAAATGCTTTACTTATTTTGATATTTGTTGCTGAAAAGTGAAAATGTGTGTCAGACAATTCCTCTTCTACTCTTTTTTTTTTTTTTTTTTTTTTTTNCTCTTCTTCTCTTTTTTTTTTTTTTTTATGCTTCTCTCCTCTATCAATTCCATTCTCTCTCTTCATAGACCCACAGTCATACTCTTCACTTTGCTTTTTAAATTTCAACTTTAGGCGGGACCACTAGCTCAATTCCTTTCTCTTCTTCAGATTTTTTCTCCTTTGCCAAGTTGGTTGTGGTGTTGGGAGTAATATCTTGGCCGGAAAAAGTCAACAGCATCTCTTGCATTTTTTTTTGGGTCTATTGAGCAATCACTACCGACGACAAAAAAGGGCTACGAAATGCAGCGACGACAACATTTCCGGCCGAAATTCTAGCGAGGTTCAGCTTTCAATTCGTAGTGCTCACTGCTTAGTGCTCAATATAATAATATGAATCCTGGTATATCTGCTACTGTTGCTTTGAAGAACGGGAGAGAATCCTACAAACAGAAACCAGAAGCAGAGAGAGAAAGCAACAATAAGTGTTCAACCACTCAACCCGCTCAAACTGACCGCTGGAAACCAAACCCACACCAAACCGATATGTCTCGGTTTCCTCCACCAGTTGGTCGGCGGCGGGTGGTTGTTTTCTTCACCCGATGACAATCGGTCAGGTGACGTTTTCCCTGAAAACCGACCGATGAACACCCCTAATTACAGCTATTCATTTATCAATATATTCTCTACCAAAGATTAAGAGTAGTTTCAATTACATGTCTAGCTACCAACAAGTGTTTGGTTCAACTAGCAGTAAATTAAACTCCGGGCATGCGCCCTTGGTTGTGGTCAAGGTTTCGAGGTCCAGTGAGAGCATTGTTTCGTAATTGTTTTAACTTTTGAACGAAATTAATCGCATGCCCAATTGAAAAAAGTTGGGATACTTGTGATATTAACAACAACAACAAAAATTACATGTCTAGCTACGAAATGCATAATAGGTGTGAAACCACGCCTTTCTCTTAATTGGGTTAACTAATATGGAATGTATATTGAAATGGCAGTTTAATGTTTCTATCAACTGAATATTTTTGTCTACAATTTATAGTTACATATATCTATAAAACTAAATGTCTATCGGTCCTTTTAATTAAATAGAATTTATTCCATGGAAGTAGTAGTTGGTTGTGATTTTATATCAAGTGTTTGGCCCCAAAAAAAATCAACTAGTGGTAGTAACAAAAGTTTGACGTAGGATGATTGTGACTGTTTACCATCCTATTCTTTACAATCTTTTTATGTTTTTCCTTAACTACTTTAATGGAAGAATGATTTTGTATTCACTAACTCAATGTGGTTTTCTATTAGCTACCCTTGGATCAGTTTACTTATATATCTACTGTTGATATCCATAGTATTTGAAATTAGAAGCATATAGGAACCATCATGCAAGATAAAGGGAACAATGCCTAGAATTGAAAATAGTTTCCAAATTATGTATGCACTTCAAGGTAAATAACATTTGATTTGTTAGGTATTTAAATAATTGGATTACATTATAGAACAAGGGTATTCGCAAAGGGATGGGGATAATGTAAGTAAATACTGAAAGTGATAGTTTTAATTTTATTTTTGAAGGATCCTGAAGAAAAGGTTTATTAGTCTTGCTACTTTTTTTTTTAATTGTTTTCATTAATTATGGAATTTCTATAGACTAAATATTATTTGGATCACTTAATATTCATTTTTATTTTGTTATGAAAAGGTTTATCATCATCAATTATTATCGTGATAGATATCCTCTTTAGGACAATGACATCCTTCCAATCTTCCAAATTATCAATCGAATAACTTTATACCTGTAAAGGCAGATTTCATGATATCTAAAAGGCCAATATATAAATATAATATCAATTCAACTGTCTATAATATTTTTTGGTCCAAGGACANTAAAAGGCCAGTATATAAATATAATATCAATTCAACTGTCTATAATATTTTTTGGTCCAAGGACATAAATTTTATTAGTTAGCTATCATCATCAAATTAGTGAAATTAAATAATAACATAGACAAGATTGATGTTGATAGCCCCACTTAAGTAATTAGCCACAAAACGATTTGTAGAGTAGTATTAAGATCATTTTCAAGACTTATAAGTTCCGTGTTCGAATATAGAGTCATAATCAAAATACCAAAAAGTAACTAGCAAATCCAAAATTCCAAACTAAATAGGTATTTGGTATATAAAGGAATTCCCTTGTGTTTTTCAAAAGATAAAAATCTAATGGTTATCAATATAATTCACTATCCAACAAATTATAATAAATATATTCCTATAAAAATTCAAAATATTGTATAAAATAATTATTATCATTTTTATAGTTTTTTATATATAAAAAAAGTCTATGTATCAAACAGACAAACAACACTTAAATGAAAACCTAAAAGCATGCAGGATGCATGTGAACGAGCAAAGGGTCCCGCTTTGATTATTACATTTCATTTTTGTTTTTGGTATTATTGACATTCATTGATACCAAGAGGGTGAGGATATAAAATTGTAAACATAAATTGAGATGTCTGATATAAAATTGAAAACATAAATTGAGATGATTGCTTCCCCTCCCACGACCTTCCAATATATATAAAGAAAAAAAGAAATTAATAAAATCCTAGAATTATAGATTTTCTTACAAAAATTAGATAAATAGAGCTAAATTTTTTAGTTGTGGATATAAGATATAAGGATTCGAATCTAGAACTTCAACCTTTTTAAAAGATATATCGACAGATGTGTAAAAATTTAATTGACACAATGTAAAAGCAATAAGAATATTAAGACACTTTTGAGTGATTTGTGAGTTTAATGACACCTCTTCTGATTATAAGAACAAAGGATTTAATGTTAGGGGTTCTATTCCTTCCTTATACTCTCCGTTTTTCCATCATACTATGCTCCTATGTAATAAAAAGACACTTTGCTAAATCAATAGTATGTTCACTATAAATTGAGCTCGTTGCAAATAATACAATTAGATTAGTGGACAAGTGCTGAAATTTAAAAAAATAAAAATCAAGGGAGAAATCACATTGAAAGAAAAAGGACTTTGACCAAAAAAAAATTTTAAAAAAAGATTTTGATTGAACACTCTTTTGTTTCTGTCTAGTATTGACNTTTTGATTGAACACTCTTGTTTCTGTCTAGAATTGACTAGATTACAAATTTATCAAATGGTGAGTGACTAGTTTTATTCTATCATAATTATTATCTGGTGAAGAAATTAGGATAAGTCCCAAACCTTCCTTGCAAAGTGACAGTCCCGAAGACAATGGATAATAGTCTAGGGCTGTTCAAGACATCAGATTGAGACAAACCCCTATGCTTCCTTAATGAATTAATAGGAAGAGAGCTTCATGAACGATGAACCAAAAACAGGTGCTTCATTTTCTCCAGCACTTGCATTTTCCAAATCAAATTCTAAGACTCTGCAGAAGCATTACTCGTCTCTAAACTAGTTATCCATCTATCAAATGGCCCTAAAAGATGAAGCCAGGTATGTTTTTGCTTACTTCAAACTAAGATCTTCCATTAACTACAGAATACTGCACTACTTAGGAGTCCATTCATTTGTACCATTGTAAAAATGACACAAACTTATATAAATAATTTCAAGTTTATGATATTGATCTGAAGAATTTGTTAATCGCTTGGATAAAATATATATGTATAAATAAATATTTGGTTTGTCTATCTATTTTGAACTACATATATTTACATTTGAATTCAACTTATTTCGCTCGATCCCTAAGAGACGCCCAATAGTTGAACAATAGGCACTACATCTTAAAAATATCCAGTTTAAATTCCAATAAAACTGGGTGGACTAGGGTTTTTGGGAGATGCTAAGCTACACTTTGTTGTATAACCTCCATTGAACCAAAAAAATAATTAAACTCATTTTTCTTATCTTCGAAATATTACAATTAATTCATTAAAATTATAATAATCTCCTTTCTGCTAACATTTCAGAAAGAGTTTTAACTTGTTTTTGGTTAAATTATATTTTCATCCTCTTTTCCTATATCTGCAGCAATAAACTATTAAAAAAATATAAATATGCAGCCATGAATAATATAAAAGCTTAAAGGAGTTAGACGTAAAAGAACTCTTTTTGTATGTTACTTCCATATACAAACATATCTAAAACGTTGTGCAGATTTTTTACCAAGCTTGGAGCAAGCAAGATTTGAAGTAGAGGTTATGGCCGCCAGAAGGGTTGGGCGCTCATTTGTTTACAGATGCTTCTGTTGTTAGCTTCGTGAGAGGCTAGTTTAATTTGTTTTATCTTTTCATTGTATACCAATTTCAATTTTCATGAAATTATTGAATGATCTAGGATTTTTGGTGAGAAATAAACTATCCATATTATATAAACATTTTTTAATGAAAAAAAAAAACCTAGAATCAAAGGGAAAAAAATCCTAATTATCTAGTTGTGACTTGTGAAATAACAAAAAATATTCACAACTTTTATTTATCTAATATATTTTTTAGTTTATTGGAATGATGCTACAATATATATGACAGGGACCGGGTTGTAGGTGATTTCATGGATTGGGCTGAGCATAATAAGGCCCAGAAAAAAAAAGAGAGTCATTAGGTCATAATCGTCCTGTTTCAGTTATAGGGCATAACTTTCAGCTCATGTAGAGTTATGAGGCACATTACCTGTCGTTTCGAAGCTTGTTCAAAGGCCGAAGATGTGGCAATTGGGTCAACTTGGTTGAGGCAATTTCTAGGCCCAAAATCCTTCAAAACATCAGTTTTGGGACCATTTTGTAATTTGCTTTTTAGTTTTGGGTTTCTGTTTAATTTCATTTTTAATGTTTAAGGTTTTCTTTCATACTTAAGCTTTGTGTTAACGTTTGGGGCAGCATTCAGTAATACTATTTAGTTCTTTGAGGTTTATACAATTTGTGTGTGAGATCTCTCTTTGATTGCTTTCTTGTTGCGTCACAATATAGATAATATATCCCTTAATCTCGTTTCACTTAGTTTCATTAGAATTTTTTTGTAATTTGTTTTTATACTTTGACAACGATTTTATATTTAAACACGAAACCTACCAACCTTGAAAACAACCTCAATATATCACTTGAGCACATGTCATTTGGTAATTTGATTAGAATTTAAACACAATAGATACCCTAAAGTGTCCATTTCCTATCTAATATTTAGGTGGAATTAATATTACATGTGAGAAGAGTGAAGCTAGCTTTGACAAAGGCACACAATTTCGCTTTCTCATAGTTGGTTCTGGCATCTATGTAATTTGTCACTTGTCACTTCACCGTATACGTCCAAACATAATTTATCTTGATATGGAAAAGAGATCATTAATATATGCCAATCAACTCCTTTGTCTTTACTGAAACATCATATCATTACCCAGTTATTCTAACAAACCATTTTCAGTACTACTAGTGTGATATAGTAATATATCTCTTCTTTAATGGTTTAAACGAAATTAGAAAGCATAGCATCATCCTGCTTTGTTTAATAATTTATATTCACTCACATATAAAAAAAAAAAAAAACTTATTTATATTCACNGGTCAACTTGGTTGAGGTCATTTCTGGGCCCAAAATCTTTCAAAACATCAGTTTTAGGATCGTTTTGTAATTTGCTTTAGTTTTGGGTTTCTGTTTAATTTTATTTTTAATGTTTAGGGTTTTCTTTCATACTTAAGCTTTGTGTTAACGTTTGGGGTAGCATTCAGTAATACTATTTAGTTCTTTGAGATTTATATAGTTTGTGTGTGACATCTCTCTTGGATTGCTTTCTCGCTGCGTCACAATATAGATAATATATCCCTTAATCTCGTTTCACTTAGTTTCATTAGAATTTTTTTGTTTTTTTGTTTTTATACTTTGACTACGATTTTATATTTGAACACGAAACCTACCAGCTTGAAAACAACCTCAATATATCACTTGAGCACATGTCATTTGGTAATTTGATTAGAATTTAAACACAATAGATACCCTAAAGTGTCCATTTGCTATCTAATATTTAGGTGGAATTAATATTACATGTGAGAAGAGTGAAGCTAGCTTTGACAAAGGCACACAATTTCGCTTTCTCATAGTCGGCTCTGGCATCTGTGTAATTTGTCACTTGTCACTTCACCGTATACGTCCAAACATAATTTAGCTTGATATGGAAAAGAGATCATTAATATATGCCAATCAACTCCTTTGTCTTTGCTGAAACATCATATCATTACCCAATTATTCTAACAAACCATTTTCAGTACTACTAGTGTGATATAGTAGTATATCTCTTCTTTAATGGGTTAAACGAAATTAGAAAGCATAGCATCATCCTGCTTTGTTTAATAATTTTTATTCACTCACATAAAAAAAATTTTATTTATATTCACATTTTCCCTCTCGAGACATTTTAACCTAGTCTAATTAACACGATGACATTAGCTTATAAGTAAATAAGAGTCTCAATTTATACAAGTAAAAATAGCACAATTTATCTAAGTGATCTCACATAAGGATGAGATCCTAGATTTGATTTCNCAGAGCTTTTTTTGTCATTTTGCTGTTAGTTTGACTGTGATATGACTCAAAATCAGTTACCTGGTCCTGTAGATCCAAGTGTGTTAACTGAGCAAAGAAATCATATTTCAACAAATATTTGGACTAATGAAGTAAGTATTTTAATTTTTTTAGTTATAGAAAATATGTTATTTTTATGTTTAAATATTTTTAGTCACCGATCTTTGAGCAGGTGCCAGATGTTCAGTTTGTCCCTCCATCCCAGCAGACAGTAGGCATCCATGAGAGCCCAGGGATGCAGGGGAGCCATGGATTTCAGCAGATGCCACCATTCGACATGCCCCCTCCATCTCAGTAGAGCCAGCAGTTTCAAGGGGGCCCATCTGTTAGGTATTCATAGTGGACTCCTGACCAGTTGGTGAGATTTCATACAGACCTAACCCAGTTATTGCATAACTATGGGTTAGTTAGTCAGACCGCTGGATCGCAGTCATCATAGTGGACGACCATGGGATAGACACACAGTGAGGTCATGGGTCATGCACAGTCAGCTGGGGTGGCACCAGTTCAGCTTGATGATACGACATACTGGCATGGTCAGGGTATGGCACCGGCTCAGGGCACGACTCAGTTTGTGGACATGGTTGCGGGACCCTCACGGCAGAGTCCAGCGTCGCAGTCTATGTTCAGACATCGGTCCCAGTCCCGTGGGGTTGACGACTGTCCGACGGAGGATGTCTATGTCGAGGGAACACCATCGGGTCAGCATAACCTATTTGGTACTACCTCCAGTTATCCCTCATCAGTGGTTGATGTCGATCTTGACCTTGAGTTGGACCTGGCGTTAGGCTTATCACGGGATGGATATGCGTCGCTGTTGGCGACCCCGTTAGGGACTCCGCACATTGACAATGGGCCGATGGATGCTGCTCATACCTCTGTTAGATTAGAGGATATATATGATGACTTGTTCAGCAACATCCCAGATGTGGATCCTCAGCCTTATCCACAGCCCATTACTCAGTCGGATTCGCAGACCACTCCGCAGCCTGTGCGTGGCAGAGGGAGACGTCAGAGACAGCCGAGGGAGTGCTTTACGGGTAGTAGATTTGGACCTTGCTAGGATGTTTTTATTTTTGATATTTTATGTGTTGGACAATGTACTATTTATGACTATATATTATTACAAATGTCCGGACTTTTCATTACAATAATATGTGCAATTAGTATAAATAAAATCACCAAAATTGACAGTACATTAAACACCGCGTAAAATATTTACAACTAACTCATTACATTAATATGTGCAATAATTTAATATGTCAAGGTTCACAATGGTAATAGCTGATACAATTGAAATTATTAAAACGTAATCAATGTTTATTACATTATGTATCATTAAACTCTAAGTTGTCATCAGTAGCGTAATCTGGATTATTCATTATTGACTCAATTTCAGGTTGTGATAGCTCATGATTCATAGCAATAGCTTGTTCCTTAGCCAATTTTAAGAAATAGTATCGGCATCTACGAACTAGCATTCGATTGTTCTCCCTCCGTATCTATAAAATAGCCATCTCATAGTCAAGTTGATTTCTTCGAGTCATTCTCAAGGACCATCTGTAGACAGGAGGAGCTTCGAGGGATTGTAATTGTTGTGTCAAATCGTCTGCCTCATCGGTTCGGTATGCCCACTCGCGTCATAATCCAGCGTAGTATTCTCTTGGATCTGAGTCTATTTCTCGTTCGTAATCATCATTAAACTTTGGTAACAACCAAATATCAGATGTCCGACGTCTTATTGGCATCTTTGTCAGACTGTTTAGTGAAATAAATATATTAACAATGACATATACAACAGAAACAAATTGTTTAACTATGATAAAAAAAAAATTCACTATTTAGGGTTTCGGGTTTAGGGACCGACGTTGTGGTTGGGGTTTGAAACCAATTTGGTCCTGCATATCTATGTTAATGTCAACAACCCTAAAGCCCTAAACCCTTAAACTTTATACACATAAACCCTAAAGCCAAAACCCCAAATCCTAACCCCTAAATGATGAACCCCCAAACGTCAAACCTTAAACCTATACTTTCTGACCCCTAAACCCTAAATCCAAACTCCCAAACAAGAAACCCTCATCCCTTTAACCCTAAGTCCTAAAATCCTATATTCGTATTTCGTATATATAACCAATTTACATACGATTTCAAACTAGTTTACAAAATCCAAGCTTTAACATTGTCCAGAAAACAAAGAATCCTTATACTTGTCTTTATGCTTGTTATCTCTAGTTAACTTTCTCTCACTTATTCTCTTTCATATCATAGGAAGTATTGATTCACTACCTATGATATGAAAGAGAGTAAGTGAGAGACAGATAACTTTATACAACACGCATAAAGGCAAGTAATGATTCATTATTTTCTCGTCAAAGTTAATCCTTGAATTTGGCAAACTAGTTTGAAATCGGATGTAAATTGGTTATATATACGAAATACGAATATAGAGTTTTAGGACTTAGGGTTTGGGGGTTTGAGTTTGATGTTTAGAGAATAGGGTTAAAGGTTTATTCTTCATCCAACATGTCAATGTCAGATAAACACTCTGGTTCTCGAGTAAAACGAGCCCACATAACAGCTCGTGCTATGTCACATTCCCTCAACGCATCTCTTGAATTCTGTTCATAATCATTCCGATGTAACCGTATACTTATACGATTATTCTCTTCTCTTATGCGATATAAAGCCGATCGCAGCTCTGTCAAGGTTCGCCTTGGCATATGTATTGCTACCGATCTCGGAGCAGTAACGTTTTGGATCATTGCCAACTCGCGTAGATTTCTACACTGTCGTTCTCTGTGTTCCCATTCCATTAACATTATAGCATGTACTTGAGGAGAGTCATGTAATGCTGGGTGTAACGGATACCAAAATTCACTATCTAACCTCCAAGCACGGCCAAACATTTGAAAAATGTCACCAGGTGTATATTGTAAGACCATGTTGAATACCTATTAACGGTCCATATCATAATATAATCTTAATTATCAACATTCATGTCACATATATATATATAATGAAAAATAAATACATATAACATTATGCATAATAACAACAGAAATTTAGGACGGCACATGGTTACTAGGTTGGTTACTTTAAGTCATGGTTGGTCTTGTCTTATGTTTGAACAGTTTCGCCTATTATGCCCTTCCAATCGACACAGCCCGCACCTTATTGTACTGCGTGAACCTTCGCCCCAATCCATCTCATTGCGAATGCGGGTTGATTTGGGCCTTCCTTTTGCCCTTAACTTTGCAAGGTCAGGGATGATGGTGAGTCCGTCAACCATTGGCCAAGAGTCTTCTCCACCAATTAGGTGAAATTTTCCACTATACGCTTGCACTATGTAACGTGTAAAATATACTGGATCCACATAACTCCATGCATCCACACTAATAGAGGCATAAGTGGCAATCGCATGTTCTGTCATTTAAGTTAAGACGAAAAATTTGTCCACTTGCCCTTCCACTCAAGTCGAATGTCTCCTCTGCTTCAAATGAGCCAGTATCTCTATCAAATAATATTGGCCAGTGTGAAGACGAATAACGAGTGTACTCACGCATCTTCTTTTCTGCATCTTCTGTCCACATCTGTCCACTAGCTAACTTCGCTCGAGCCATTTCTCGCCGGTCATTATAAATGCGGTTTATTTTATGATACGTGGCTCTAACAATGGCAGTAATAGGCATGTTGCGGACTCCTTTCAACGTGCCATTCACATTTTCAGCAAGGTTGGTCGTCATTAAGCCATAACGTCTGCCATGAGTGTCCCCTTGTTGCGTCCATTTGATTGGCTCAATATCTCTTATATAATTCTACGATCGCTCATCGGGACATTCGCTATGTATCTGTGACATTATATCCTCAAATTTGGCAGACTCAAATTGCACACCTGTATAAAACGTTTAATATATGTGCATTTTGTTAAGAATATGTAATTATTTATAAAGACTAAATTTCTTACCAGCTCTATAGATTTGGTGTTTCACATCAACATTCTTGAATGCGTTGTTCCAATTGCTTACAACGTGTCGCAAACAGAAAAAATAATGTGCCAATGGTGGCCGCCAACCAACTTCTGCATCTTCAACAGCTGCAATAATGCTAACGTGACGGTCTGAAATTAAAGCCAAATTTGTAATGCTCCTAATGACGTGCAGTCTAACACGCGTTGAAAACCATGACCAGACCTCTTTTGTCTCACCTTCCACAATAGCATAAGCTAAAGGTAAAGGTGACCTGCTTCCATCTTGTGTTGTGGCGACGAGAAGAGTCCCACTGTACCTGCCGTACAAAAAAGTGTCATTAATTTGCACAACTGGCTTGCAAAACCTAAATGTATCAATGCACGGCTTGAATGCCCAAAACACACGTCGATATCTCTTCAACGTATTATCATATTGTGGTCTCCCAATCCATCGATCATCCAAGCACCATTGTATGATAGTTCTAGGAGCAAGTTGCTCAAGTGTAGCCATCCACCTAGGCAACAAATTATAACTCTCATTTCAATCACCATACACTTGTGCGATTACTTTCTCTCTCGCAAGCCACGCTTTTCTATATGAAATTTGATATGAGAATGTGTTTTTTATGCGCTCTTGTATCAATTTTATTGGCACATCGGCATTCTCCTGTATCAGCTCAATAATAGTTCTTGCAATCACCTTAACATCAAGTTCCCTGTGATCTTGTGTCATTCTTGCATTTGTGCAAGTATGAGGCCCATTATTTCCCAAATTTTACTCTTCGTTTGTAAACATGCACGAAGTTGCCACATGCATCCATCGCCACTGTTTGAACATATCAAACTCAACTTGTTAGGCTTAGACTCCTTCACATTAAATTGTTGATGCACATGAAGTGAGTATTGCTTTATAGCAAATTGAAGATCATTTTTGCTTTCAAACTTCTGCCCAATTTGAAATTCTTCTCCTCTCTGCCATTGGCTGCACCCTGTTACTTGTTCAGCATCGTCAACTATTTGCATCGCCTCCCAATGAACGTATCCATAATGCAGTGGAAGTACTGCTTGTATCGGTGCAACGTGTTGTGCCCCCACATGTATTGGTTCCTGTCTGAACGGGTCCACATTAAGATCTGGCAAATCTTCCACCTCCTCATCATCGCTTGATTCTGCAGTTCTTTGATCACCTTCTTCATTATCAGTTATGTCAATTAGAGGATCTCCAGGTGAATTGCTACGACCTCTATTTTGTAGTTCATTCCCGAGTATATTGCTGCGCCCTCTATTTTCATGCTCATCCCCAGGTGAATTGCTGCGGCTTTTGTTTTCCCCCTCATTTGCACGCTGGCTACATCCAGCTTCATATACTTTAATGCCGCTCCTGCGAACATTTGAACTAAGCCACGGATCGACATTTTCATATCTATGGAACCTTTTTGACATATGCGTTTGACTAGAAGTAGCCAAACCATATTGAAATCCACGTGAACCAATCTCCGATTCATAACACGGCTCCATTCTTGTCTCCATACTATATGGAGGATAAGAATAAGGATATGAACTTGGGCCAATTTCAACAGTTTCAGGTTCACCTTTATCTTCGGCAACATTTATAGTTGTGATGTCCACATATATCTCAATTGGACCCAAACTAGAATGTTTAGCATTACTCTCATACATCATTTCAACATCTCCATCAGATCCCAATTCAAATGCAACATAAAATAATGGATTAACTGAAACTGGGAATCTATAAGTTATTTTCTCAACTATTTGATTTGCTTCAAGTCTCATCTTACTATGGATATGAAACTTTAATCTATCTAATCCACAAGTGTTTTTCAAATTTAACCCATAGATTGAAGCTCCCTCACACATTATACCTTGGGAACCATTATATATCCAACCATTATGATGTATCAATATATGCATCTTCTTCCTAACATATTTTATTCAAACATAATTAGTATATATTAAAATTAATTAATTTTCTCTTCAATACTAATATAAAATTCATACTTTCAAATACAAATTAAAAATTAATAACACATTTATAATAATGTTCTAACATTACAAATTAATAACACATTTATAATAATACTATAACATTACTATTACACTAATATTATACAAAAGCTAATACAAGATTATAAATAAACATACCTATAGAAGCTTAAACACTTTGCACAAATTTGTAGAGCACCTTTAATTTTCTCAGCAAACTCTCACCAATTACAAATTTTACTCACAATTTGCAGTAGAAATGTCATCAAAGAGGTGGCTATTTATAGAGTCGTTCACGCTTTATCAGCGTTACTTCACGCTTTACTGCACAAAAGCGTTAATAGGCGGGAGCCGTTTTGAGGGTGGAACACGCTCTATAGATAGAGCGTGTTATAAATGAACACGCGCTTTATCTATAAAGCGTGTTCCTCTTGAACACGCTTTATAAATAAAGCGTGTTTCATTTAAATTTTTTCACGCCGTTTTTTCCAGACACGCTTTGGGAAATTATGATAAAGCGTGTTCCCTTTGAACCCGCTTTAGGAAGTGATAAAGCGTGTTTTATACTGACCGAAAAATATTAAATATTCAAAACTGCCAATTCTTCGTAAATACTTTCAAAACTACCCCTTTTAGGTATTTAGTTAGTGTAACTGTCCCATTTTGGTCAATTTGCCATCTAATTAACACGATGACATTAGCTTATAAGTAAATAAGAGTCTCAATTTATACAAGTAAAAATAGCACAATTTATCTAAGTGATCTCACATAAGGATGAAATCCTAGATTTGATTTCACATTCTCCTAATGTTCTTCTTGATCACAAAAAAAAAAAAAAAAAAATAGTGCACTGAAGGCTACATCATGCTATCGCCTTTTATAATCCCAATCTTCTATTTGTTTTTGGTCCACTAGAGATTTACATGATAGAATCTCCTTTGCCTATATATCATGCTATGTCTAAAATTTTCTCAACTTATTAAATTAGTTTTCTTTGGACAATTGGAGGTTACACATCAACCACTCAAATGAAAACTTGTAATAAGAGATAAAGAATCCCATTAAAGGAAATGCCAAAATAAGTGATCATGGCCAAAACAACTTGATAATAAAAGCCATATTTGAAGAGAAAAATCATAAATATCTGATCTTCCATGAAAATTGTAAGACCTGCTATCAATTTATTGAAGTTATGATTGAAAATGATAAACGGAAGTAGTATATGAGATTTGAGGGCTGCCGCTAATTAAATCAGAAGCAACAACCCCGATGGACATGGTTAGCAGGTTAGGCAAAATAATAGGAGCCTTTCTCATCAGAATGTCATTTCATTTTATACATGGAACAATAAGTAAAAGAAATGTATTCTTCTAAATACATCTCATTAATGTATATAATTTGAGGATAAAATTATGAATTATATTGAAAAATATTTGTCTAGAAATTTTCGTAGAATATTAATTGATAGTGATGTTCCTATTTGCCTAATAATGTCTACTCCATATATATAGGCAATACTTGAAAGATTAAATTTAAATTTTAGAAGGAATTATACTTTAAAACCATATAATTAATATTCTCACCTATCAATCTTATTTGAGAAGTGANGTGATGTTCCTGTTTGCCTAATAATGTCTACTCCATATATATAGGCAATACTTGAAAGATTAAATTTAAATTTTAGAAGGAATTATACTTTAAAACCATATAATTAATATTCTCACCTATCAATCTTATTTGAGAAGTGAGATGAATCCCAAAGTTTTCTTTAATTTGCTTTTTATATCTATGGCACCTACTGGGGTGGGAAAGACCCATCAAAACCACTCAATATGTAGAAAAAGGAAAAAGAACGAAAAACAAAAATTGCATTCTAAAAGTTATACTGTAGTAAGTAACTTTTTAGGATTTCGATCAATGAATTCACAAAAACCATGAATGACATTTCTATATTGTTATCCAAATTTCTGACTTCAATTACTAGAGTGTACAATTAGCGCTCACAACATTTTTTTTATTAGAATTAACACTCAGCTTAGATTCATTTATTTGAGCATAAAACATACTATTTCTTATGTCCACTAAGGATTTAAAATTAATTAATTAGCTATACATGAACTACTAATTATATTATGTTCTTTCTATCAAAAAAAAAAAAATATGCTCTAAATTTTTTAAAAATATATTGAATGTAGTATCTCCTATTATATTTTACAAACTGTTGGGGTAGGATCTGAGTTTATCTCATCCACTAATTTTTTTTTTTTTTGTCTAACTAATATAATGACAGATAATTCATTATGTATTTATCATTTTCCGTATAACTGGGGTCTTTATTTTAAGCATCACATTACTCCTGTTGTTGGGATATAGATGCCAGCCATCGATTTTGAAAACAAAACTAGTTTTCAACAGGCAATAAATTTCTTCATCTACCAAGCACATGCAATGGTGCAAGGCACCGGCTTTCTTTGGAAACTATCATGAATCATCATAGAGCACTTAATTTCCTGGTCTGGCAAGTTGGGTTCCATGACCTTTACTACAATATTCTAATCAGATTTTTGGATTAAATTAGTTATATATTAATTATATAATGCAACTTTTAATGCCCATGAAATCCTGTCAAAGATATAAATTTTCAATCATCAAGACCTGAATTGTGCACTGCACTAGCACTTGCACTTACTGCTTGTTTGCAGAGAAAATAATGCATTCCTTGAAAAAATAAGATTCAAGCAATGACTGGTTAACTTAATTGTACAAAGAATCATTCAATACTTATGAGACGCCGTCATGCTGAGTATAAAGTAAATGTTCATAAGGCATGCGTGATGTATAGGAAACAAATTACAGCCATACAGAGAGAGAGAGATAGAAACAGAAACTGCGCAGAAGAGAGGCTCATAAGCTTGGCCAATAATGCTACATACACAACCCTTAAGAGCAC
Organism: Cercis canadensis; assembly: GCA_003255065.1. Classification (NCBI taxonomy): domain Eukaryota; kingdom Viridiplantae; phylum Streptophyta; class Magnoliopsida; order Fabales; family Fabaceae; genus Cercis; species Cercis canadensis. Next base: position 125,519 of record QAOA01001561.1, read on the forward strand.
AACAGTGTGATTCAAAATTGTGAATACGCAAAGACTGTGTCGGAAAGCAATAATTGTGAAGAAGAATAATGATACTTATACACAGTTTTGAGACACACTTGTGAACACTTCTACATATATCTCTTGTATGAATTAAATGTGACCAGTTAAACTCAAAAGGAAATCCTTGTTTAGTGTGCCATAATCTGAATTTCTTACTAGGACAATGTTAAGTAGAATCACTTAAGCTCAGATTTTGTCGAACTGTGCAGTTTTAAATTGTTATGAAGTAGATAATTATACATATTATGTAACTATAAGAGGTGTGTGAATAGGAAGAATTTCCCGTGAAAAGTAACATTACCAAGCTAGCCATGTGAGCTGCAAATGGGTGCTTGTTTCAGTGTGTGTCAGCGCTGAAACAGTACAAAACTGCATATTAGGGTTTTCTTTTCTTTATGCGATTAACTACTGCAGTAAAAAGCAGATGCACCAACCACATGGTGAATAACTGTGGGCTACACAAGTGTACATTAAATGTGGCGAGCAGTTAGCGGTTGAGACCTATTAAAGAAAGGACCAAAGTCAGGAAATCTTCTGCTATATAAACGTTGTGATGTTTTGGAAAACTACACTAACGAGAATTGAAAGTGTCTACTACTGCAAGTGAGCTGATATTTAAAATGGTACTAGCCTCCAAAAGGGTCGCTTTGTTATTATTGCTTTGTGGTTATGTTTTTCTGGCCAATGTGGTTGAGTCTAGAAATGTGGTCAGTGTGAGAAAAGATGAAGAGAAGTTCCTAGGTTTTGGGAAGGGAGGTGGTTTTGGTGGGGGAGCTGGAGGAGGCGGAGGAGCTGGTGGTGGTTTTGGTGGGGGTGCAGGAGGAGGTGGTGGAGCTGGAGGTGGTTTTGGAGGCGGAACCGGTGGTGGTGCAGGCGCTGGAGGTGGGTTTGGTGGCGGTGCTGGCGGCGGATCGGGTGGAGGGGTTGGAGGTGGTGCTGGTGGTGGCTTCGGAAAGGGTGGTGGAGTAGGAGGAGGTGCTGGCGGTGGCTTTGGAAAGGGTGGCGGTATTGGTGGTGGGATTGGAAAGGGTGGTGGTATTGGCGGTGGCATTGGAAAGGGTGGTGGATTTGGTGGTGGCATCGGAAAGGGTGGTGGTCATGGTGGTGGAATAGGTAAGGGTGGCGGTTTTGGTGGTGGTATCGGAAAGGGTGGTGGCATTGGAAAAGGAGGTGGACTCGGTGGAGGAACTGGTGGTGGTGTCGGAAAAGGAGGTGGACTTGGTGGAGGAATTGGAAAAGGTGGTGGAATAGGTGGAGGAGCTGGTGGTGGTGTCGGAAAAGGAGGTGGACTCGGTGGAGGAACTGGTGGTGGTATCGGAAAAGGAGGTGGACTTGGTGGAGGAATTGGAAAAGGTGGTGGACTTGGTGGGGGGATTGGAAAAGGTGGTGGGCTTGGTGGTGGTATTGGTAAGGGTGGTGGTGGAGGCTTTGGCGGTGGCATTGGGAAAGGCGGTGGTCTTGGTGGTGGTGCTGGTGGTGGCTTTGGAAAAGGTGGTGGCATTGGAGGAGGATTTGGCAAAGGTGGAGGCTTTGGTGGTGGTGTTGGAGGTGGTTCCGGTGGTGGCTTTGGTGGGGGATTTGGTAAAGGTGGTGGAATAGGAGGCGGCTCCGGAGGTGGGTTTGGTGGTGGATTTGGCGGAGGAGCAGGGGGAGGCGGTGGTTTTGGAGGTGGTGGTGGTGGTGGCGGAGGTGGTGGGATTGGACGCCACTGAGCTTCACGTTGCATGGAATTCATTACTAACGACTAGAGTATCTCTCATCTCGAGTCAATATACAATATTTTATGTATTTTTGTTTTGTGAAGAATTGCCATATGAGTGAGAATTACTATGTTACGAATGTGGGAGAGCCTACACATTGTGTACTTCATAATGAAGGAAAGAAATAGAAAATTTTCTGTTCTTCTGGGATTCTATTTGAAAAAAAAAAAAAAAAAAAAANAAAAAAAAAAAAAAAAAAAGACATTGACGAGAATGATATGATAATAGTTTGAAACGAAGTATGAAACGAAGTAGCAAAAATTAAGCCAGAATGCATACAACCCCTCATCTTTTACCATTTGACAAATAACATTTTAACTTTCATCTACCAAAAAATAATAAGAAAATAACGTTTGAACTTTCAATTTTTGCAATGAACGTTTCAAAGTTAATTACATACGGGTAATGCTATTAATTACTCAAATTTAAAAGTGATTTTTATATAAAATAAAGTGATAAAATTACATATTTATCTAAGAGTAAATTATACTCCACTATTTTGAGGTTTGTTAAAATGATAATAAACTTTAAACGTGGTCATAAATTACACTCTACCTCATGTCTTCCTCTATGAATTTAACGCTTTATTTTATTTTTTTCTGTTTAAATACCAAAATATCAAATTATATGCATGTTCATGTGCATACATATGAGAAAACATATTAGAGGAGAATTCTTGCCGTGAGAATGAATTTTAACATTGGGTTATTTTCTATCAAATAAAACATTTCTAAAAAATTGTACCAAGAAAATAACACAATTCTGAAAAAGAATTGGTATTACAATTTTTTTAAAAACGTTTCAACTTCTCAAAGGAAAAAAAGAAGACTTTTTTTTTTTTCTTAAACAATTTTATCAACTGATAAATTGAAAGTTACATTCACCGAAAAAAATTTAAAGACTATCATAACATTGAAACATATGCATTTAATTTTATTATCGATTCTAGTCTTACAGAATACTTTTTTTGTGTGTGGATATTTGACTATGACTTTAAGTTTAAACACGAAATCATGAGCATAATGAATAATTATGTCAAAGACCATGAGCATAATACATAATTCTAGGAAGTATAAAAATTCAGAGACATCCGATTAATTGGATGCACACTATACTCAGACCAATAATTTATTTAATATTATATTAAACTTTTAATAAGTCATTTGAACTTAAATAATGTCAAATCTATAAATCTCAAATAATGAATGATAAAATAACATATTAATTAGTGGTAATAATAATAATTAGTTGAAGTCTTTTCCTTAATAAGAAGTTAAATTCACTACCTAATTATCCATTAAAACTTATCATTTAAGTGAATTCATAAATGGAAAAGGTGAATTTATAAGTGTCTTGTACAAATGTGGAGGATTTTCATGGTTTTGTGGAAGTCAGTGAGCTAGTTAGGTTGATAGAATAAGAGGAAATATTATCACAAGGACTTATGCATTTAAATTGGATTCAGCCAAGTGGCTCTTGGAGCTAGTACTCGTGGATTCACATAGTATTTATATATACATATGTTCATGTTCTAGCAAAGATTTTTCTCTTTTTTAGATGGGGTGCTGTATCATCAAGTCACTCACGAAGCGACACTTGTGTCTTTTTTATTCGTATAATAAATAATTTGTTTATTATGCTGAATATATTAAATTTAGGTTTGAATTTTAGTTTGAGGAAATTTTCCCTCAGAATATATTAAGTTAATAGTTAGTCAAAAGGAGATAATGGGGTGCATGTAATTTATGGTCAAATTTAGAGTTTATTATAGTTTTGACAAATCTCAAAATAGTAGAGTGTAATTTATTTTTATTTAATGATATTTATAAGTTCATATTATTATGACAATAAAGTTTTAACAACTCATTCTTACTAAATTTCATTTCCATTATGATGATGCATGAGTTTGGAGTCAGATTGTATCTCGAAGATTAATTGGAGAGATCTTAAAGGTCGGGTGAAATCGAGCTAATCTGCACAAGTGGAAAAGAAAGACCGAACTCTTGTTTTCGGGCTCCGAAAATTAAGTTAGATCGATTCGAGTTAAAGATGGGTCATTAATAGTAGAAGGGTTCAAAGTTCTGTACCTGTAACGGAGGAGTTATTTATAGAGGTTCTGAGCAAAACAGGGCGATGAGTTGATAGGTTAAGTTTCGGCTCTAATGAATATGGGCTTTTTGGCATAATGGGCCTTCGGAATTTGTGCTGACAATAAGGCCTCTACACATTACATACTAGCATTTCCATCAGCATAGTTAAATAGATCGATCGAGGAATGAATAGAGGGACAGGGATGTGTGCTTTGTTATGCACTGGAATCATGTTGAATGCACATGATAAGCACGTGAATACTTCTTTTTTAGAAAGAGATGGATTTGCAAGTTTCCGAAAGTTCTTATGTCTTGTTGTAAAAATTGAAAGTAGTTTGCCAAAATGGTGGAAGTTGAAGTGGGTAACATATGCGTTCTTACCTAAATATTGTCCATCCATGTTCACATGTGTGTCTATGTGACTTTCTGAAATTGAGATGGAAATTAACAAAATTCATCAATTTGAGGTTTCCTTCAATGGCTACAAATCTCAAAATGAGTATCAACGATTTGTTGTCGAGTGGTACTGAAATCTTCTTTAAAAAAACTCTGTTTAGCTCTTAATAGAGAGGTTATACATAAAATCTACTTTTTTAAATCAAATTCTTAGTATAATTTGAAGAAATTGGAGACATGCTCTCGTCCATAATTCCCAAACTACATATTCATGTGCAACAATTCGCAGACCTAAACCAAAACGATTAAATATTTATATATTCTCTAAACAGAGAAATCGAGAAATAAGAGTTGAGCTAAGAATCTATCTCATTTTCATTTCCTTTTCTTTTGTTTTTTCTCCCCTTTCAAAAGGTGATCATACAGATATTTATTTACACCAAATCCAATTCAAAACTCCGCCGTACATAGTAAGTGTTCATGCATGAAATTGCCCACAAATGAATCTCGTATGGCCTGTACAGTGCAATTTTAACATTTAAAACCAGCCCGTTCTCCGCATTGCAATAGTGATTAATCATAGTTAAAAAAAAAAATACCCAAAATAAAAAAAAAAAAAACTAAAAATAACAACAATCGACATGGCTAGTTATGATTAATTACTATTTTTTTAGTGACAAAAAAATAATTAACTTGAGATTTTTATCTTGTACACCGGTGGAGTTTAAAGTTTATATAAGCGACTTGATTTACACAATTTTTGTAATAAATATTTCATAAAAACTATCTTAATGATGTATAAGTAGTATTAGATAATTTATCTATGATTAACTTCAAAAAGCACAATAAAAAATAATCAAATTAGAATCCATATTTACAATCAATCATGAACGTTCATTTTATGTTCTTATAATTTTTGTATCAAAAATGTATTTTTGAATATAAAAAACATTTTAAATTGAAATGTATAAATATGTTAAGAATATTGATGTCTAAAATTTGATTGTTATAAATACAATCATGATATTTTAATTGTTTGTGTAAATATTTTACTTTTTACCACTTGTGTACCAAATAATAACTCATTAATTTGAATGTCATTTGTTTTTAATTTTTTTTTCTGGCACTTTTATTATACGATTTTAGATTTAAACATAGAACTCGTAAGTTTTAAAGACAATTTATTAAGTCCCATGTTATTTGATACTATCATTTGTTTTTAGTAAAATAATAGATTTACACCCTTTTTAAAAGAGAGCAAGAAAAAAAAAAGTTTAGGTAAATCTTAAGTGACTTGGGTTTAAGTTTAGGTGGAATCAATAAAACTTACAAGACGTTATGTGTGTAAGTTCACTACTCTTTCCTTAAATAGACAAATGATAGATAGTGGAAAAATCTTAGGAGTACAAGAAAAGTTAATCTCCTAATTCTACCCAAAATGGAATGGGTCCCGGACATTACTTAGCCCGTTTTCTTTTCTCTCTGTTCCACGGAACTGCATGACTTTTGACTCCTTCTAAAAGAAGATTCAGACTTTTTAATCCAGAACTGTTTGAACTTGGAACTTTGAACTGAACCAGCAGCCAGCACACAAGGCAATATAAAAAAATTCCCAAACAGACAAAAGGAAGTGGAAGGTACTTGCAACTTAGGATTCTTCCTTTACAAGATAAAATCAAAGGGGACTTTCTTTATGGGTGAATTGAGCTGAAGCACTTGCACGTTGATCATTGTCTTTGTCTTGTGGGCTCGGGTTATACCTTTTATAAATGAAAAGGCACCGTTTTTTCTTCTCTTCCTCTTTTTAAGCCATTTTGATCTCATTTCTTCTTTTGCCTATGATGCTGATAAGGGGTTTCTTCCCTTCAACTCCAGGTTAGCAAATTACCCTCTTTTTCCTTTATTTTGGTCCCCGCTGCATTCAATTCAAATGGGTACAGTTTAAAAGCTTCTGAATTTTTTGAAACTCTGCTCTTTATTTATTGATCAGCAATTTGGTATTTAAGTGGGCTGATTTTGGTGAATTTCTCAGTTGAGGTTGGTTGACTTATAGTTCAGTAAGTTTGGTTGACTTATAGTTCAGTAAGGTGTAAGGTTCTCAGTTCTGGAAATTTGGATTTAAAAGCTGGAATGTGTTTTTTTGTACTTAACAGAATCACAGTAGAAAAATGGATATCGCATTTTGAAAAGTTGATATAGTAGTAGTTTAATGGTACCCAAGTTTGTTTTATGGTTAGTTTAATACAGAGCAAGGTGGTTTCATATGTATGCAGATAGACTAGTATTATAGCTTATGCTTGTTTTCATACTTGTACTTGAATAGCCTTTTATCCTTTTTTGCTTTGTGTTGTTGCTGTATCAGGAAAATATTAAGTGGAATGATCCAGTATGAGAGCTAAGAGTTGGATAAGGAAGAGGAAACTAAGCATTCAAGGGAGATTGAGGAAGATGATCAAGTGTTTATGTTCCGGGGAGCAGTTAAGGGTAGATGAATTAGAATTTTCATCAGAGTCCTTGGCAACCAGGGATTACTCAGCAAGTGGCTATTCGTCACGCCCTGGCGAAACAGAAGTAAAGGTTGATAATAGCAACATTGAAGAAGCAGAGTCATCTCTTCGCGAAAGCGGTTATTTGAACTATGAGGTCAGGTTAAAATTTTCTTTTGCTTCTTGGATGTTGACTGAGTTCTCTGGAATATGTAATGCATTAATTGATAAGCAAATAATAGGTGATTTAGAAAAGTTGAACAGATTTTTAGATACTGAAATTGGTTCATTGATACATTTCCATGACAAGGACATAATATTTTGTGTGAAAGATGGACAAACAATGTCTAACTTTCTTGCTTGATGACGGAGATATGATGGAATTTTCAGAATTCCATGGCTTTTCTGCAAGCTTTTGCTCTGATAGATATTTCCATGTAAAATGTTGTATTCGTTTCTTATCTGCCTCTCTGTGCCATCAATGAAAAAAACAAAAGAATAGGATACTTTTGTTGATGTTAACATGGTGTGTTACAGTGCTAGTGACAGAAATTTGCAAGGTTTCATACAGATGCTATACGTGATGAGATTTCCATGCTCATACCCGTGTCTGCAAACATAGTAGAGCTTCAAAAGAGTGCAACATATGTCTTTATATTTTCTATGTTATGCTGCAATTTGTGATGTTTTTATTTTTTGGTAAGCAGATGGGGCCTAAGGTCAATAAATGATTTTACTGATACTTAGCATGCTCATCAATATCAGATCAAGTTAAAATACCTTTTAATCTGACAGGAAGCTAGGGCGTTATTAGGAAGACTTGAGTATCAGAAAGGTAATACAGAAGCTGCTCTTCATGTATTTGAAGGAATAGATATTGCTGCTGTGATTCCCAAGATAAAAGTCTCCATATCTAAAAGATGCGAACCCAATAGGCGTCACTCTCAAAGTGATGCAATGCCTCCTATGTCAATGCATGCTGTTAGTTTACTCCTTGAAGCTGTTTTCCTCAAGGCAAAATCATTGCAGACTCTTGGAAGGATTCAAGGTTCTTCATTTTCTTATTCTTGCTTTTTAGTTTATATTTATCAATCCATATATCTTCTTACTTATAGTTGCACCATATCTTGAAAGTAAATGGTTTCTGATGCATTGACCAACATGCTTTCTGCTAGTTTTTGAGCAATACACACTATACTCTGTCATCAGTTCTTTCACTTTCTAACCAAAGTCTAAGCTTTTACCTGTCACTCTAGTTTATTAATTGGCATCTTTGACCCACTTTTGCAGAAGCTGCTCAATCATGCAAAATTGTTTTAGACACTGTTGAATCTGCGTTACCAGAAGGCTTGCCTGAAAACTTTGCTTCAGATTGTAAATTACAAGAGACTCTAAAAAATGCTGTAGAACTGCTTCCTGAGTTATGGAAGCTTGCTGGTTCTCCTCAAGACACCATCTTATCATATAGGCGCGCCTTGCTTTATCATTGGAATCTTGACATTGAATCCACTGCAAGAATACAAAAGGATTTTGCTGTGTTTCTTTTGTACAGTGGTTGTGAAGCAAGCGCTCCAACTCTGCGTTCACAGTTGGATGGTTCCTTTGTGCCAAGAAACAATATAGAAGAGGCTGTTCTTCTGCTGCTGATTCTGCTGAGTAAACTTGTTGAAAGAAAGATTGTATGGGATCCTTCAATAATTGATCACCTTTCTTTTGCTTTAAGTATTTCTGGGGAATTAGTAGCTCTAGCTCAACAGGTTGAAGAATTGCTCCCAGGAACCATGGAGAGAAAAGAAAGATATTTTAGTCTAGCTCTTTGTTACCATGGGGAAGGCGAGCATATAATTGCTTTGGATCTTTTGAGAAACTTCTTGAATAACAGAGAGAATTCAGACTGCATACAAGAATTACTACTAGCTTCAAAGATTTGTGCTGATAACACTTTTTTTCTTGAAGAAGGAATCAACTATTCTAGGAAAGCCATTTTTCAATTGGACGGAAAATGCTGGCAATTGGTAACAATTGCAAATTGTTTCCTAGGTGTTCTGCTGTCATCAAAATCTAGGTTGGTTACTTCTGAATCAGAGAGGGTTTTGAAGCAGTCTGAAGCACTCAGTGCACTCAAAACAGCTGAGAGAATGGCAAGGGAAAGAGATCCATACATTGTGTTGCATCTTTGTCTAGAATATGCTGAGCAAAGGAAGTTGAATGTTGCCCTTTATCATGCAAAGCAACTGGTTAAACTTGAGGCTGGGTCTAGTATTAGAGGATATATACTTCTGGCGCGGATATTATCAGCTCAGAAACAGTTTGTTGAAGCAGAGATTGTTATTGATACTGCTCTGGATCAGTGTGGGAAATGGGATCAAGGAGAATTGTTGCGAACCAAAGCTAAATTGCGGATTGCTCAGGGCCACTTAAAGAGTGCTGTGAAGACATATACTCTTCTTCTTGCTGTTCTTCAGGTCCAGACTAAAAGCTCAGGTATCACAAATAAGTATCTGAAGGTATGCTTCGTTGACATACTTTTTAAGTCTTTCCTTGTACCCTTTTGATTAAATGTTATGTTTATGGATTGGCCAAGTGACAATTCTTTTTACTGAAGACTATAATTGAGTGGCCAAAAGAAGGAAAAAGAATCATGGTTTTGGATGATGATTCATAAACTTTCAAAGATTTAAAATCGAATTTTCTAAAATTCTCTACGTGTACTAGATGGTCCAAATTCCTTATGTGAATACTTCAGAAGTGTGGCTTAGTACTGTCTAATCCTTTCTAATTTGTTGAATAATCAATGCTGATACTTTATCGCAAGGGCTCACTTTGCTTCAATTTCTTCTTTCTTTCTTTCTTCTCTCTCTCCCTCTAATGTTTCTTCAAGTCATTAACAACTCAAATTATAGATTGGCTTGGAAGAATGAAGGCTTAACTTCAATTCATTAACCGGTTGATGTTTCTAAAATACTATCTGTTGTAATAGATGGTAGAATACGTTACTTTTCTTACTTCTCTTTAACAGAGTAAGGGAAACCGCGATAGAAGTCTGGAAATGGAAATATGGCATGATTTGGCCAACATTTACACAACTTTGTCACAATGGCGAGACGCTGAAGTTTGTCTTTCAAAATCCCAGGCTATCCATCCTTATTCTGCTTCTAGATGGCATTCCACAGGTATATTGCTCATTCAACCACAGCCCTTAGTTTCTTTCTTCTGAACATATCTGTTATCAACCCTTATTCTGCTAGGTTCTATGTCATTGTTAGCATGGCCTTCTAGTCAATTATATTAGAATATGTAGAAATCTCATTTCCTGAACATGTGGCTATGCTTTTATTATTTGAATATCTGCATGTTTTACTACATTTCAAAGCATTAGCTTCACCAAGCATAGTGCTTTCTTTCATCTTATCAAATACCCTAGCATGTTACTCAAAAGGATCTTCATTGTACTAATCAAATATAAGATAAATTAATTAGCCACAACAAAAGAAAGAATCTTAATCTTAATTTTGTCAAACCTTAAGGTTGAGATTTATCATCTCGTATCATACTTGCTTATGTCCTCTAGGAGTATTTCATCATTGCACTTTCGTATATTATCCACGTAGCAAAGTTCACAAATTAGGATGTGTTCTTACAGGTTTACTTTATGAAGCAAGAGGCCTTCACCAAGAAGCTCTGAAATCATTTAGGAAAGCGTTAGATATCGAGCCGAACCACGTGCCAAGTTTGATATCCACAGCCTGTGTTCTCATGCAGCTTGGTGGTCAATCATCATCAATAGCCAGAAGCCTTCTTACTGATGCACTACGACTCGATAGAACAAACCCTTCTGCTTGGTACAATCTTGGACTGCTTTACAAAGCTGATGCAGGGACATCAGCACGGGAAGCTGCAGAGTGCTTTGAGGCAGCAGCTATTCTTGAAGAATCTTCTCCAATTGAACCCTTCAGATAGCCAACTCCACTGCACCCTTTATCTTTTTGTTCACAATCTTGTATCTTATAGGAAGTTATGAGTTGGTTTGTGAAGTTCAGCTTTTTGACAGGATTTCTTTTGTGCATGCAGATAGGTAAAACGAAAGAGGAAAAGAAGAAAGAACATACATCACTGTTTTTGTGTTATTCATTTGTATAACTTGAAATGTAAGTTTGCCTCAGTTGATACCAAAGAGCTATGCATGACTTGTGTCTTCAATTCAGATTGAGTAGCCATTGGAAACAGGGTACTGCATAGATTCAAAAAATTAACAGAAATATCAATAATAGGCGCCCAGATAATCAATTGATTATGAAAAAATGACTTGGATTGAAAAAGTAGGTACATAAATTTTCATATTTTATTTAACAATTAATAATAATTGTTAAAAGTAGTAGTTATAATAATTTTCATATTAATTCAATTATTTGAACAATTTTTAAAATAATTTTTTCATAATTTTAAATGCTTTTACTAAAAGCAATATATATATATTGAACTGCAAAAATAGCTGAATTTAAACGTAAGACTTGATAAATCGTTCAAGTTGAGTATATATTTAGTTGAGGGGTTGCCTTTTGGATTAATTTAATTTAATTGTTTTCTTGAATTTATTTAGTGAAATTTTATAAATTTGTAATTAATATAATATGTATATGTAAAAGTAATTTTTATATAGT
>QAOA01001561.1:161878-174284 GCA_003255065.1 Cercis canadensis
ATTTCTTTAATTTTTTTAGGTTATACAAGAGTGCAACATATGAAGAAAAGATTCAGGAATTGCATAGCAGGGATGGAACTCTGACTAACATCAAATGAACCATAAGTAAGTTAGTGCATGTTTGGATTAGTTTATTTTTCTTCCAACAATTTTTTTGAATTTATAATCGATTATGTGAGTTAAAAGTTTATGTTTGAGTAAAAGATGAAAATAGCTGTTCACACATTTCAATACACTCGACATCTTTTTTACATAAGCTCCCTCACCTAAACTTTTGATTTTTTTACCATTTTTTCTCATTTTTACATCATTGCCCTTCAATATTTGTAACACCATAAAAATATTTTATACATTTTTTGGAAATTAAACATTTAGAAGCAATTTTCTTCATACAATCTAAATGAANTTTTATACCTTTTTTGGAAATTGAACATTTAGAAGCAATTTTCTTCATACAACCTAAATGAAAATTGATTTCGAACTAACATGTTCAAACATAAATAGATTCTTTAAACATCAATTTTTTTCACAATATCGTTTAAATACATAATCTGTTATTTCTAAGCTAATCCAAACATACACTTAATTGAAGCTTTTGATTCTCCCACAATTCATTCTACCAAAAATTGATTATTTACATAATTTATTTCTTCACAACTAATCTAAACACACACTTAATCAATATCTTTACTAAAAATTAAGCTGACTATATATATAAGAAAACAATTGTAGCTTCTTTGTAAAACTAGTTGCGAAACAAGCCATCATTAATATAACCTTACTCACTCCTTCTTATTTTATTTCTAATCGTTTTCATTTTGTAGAAAGTTAATTAGTTTTTAATTAGTTGCCACATGGGTATGTAATAAAACAGATAAAGTAGATCCGTAAAGAAAAAGAAGAGAACATAGAAAAAGCAGTAAAAATAAGAGCGGGTAGAATGGATACAAATTACCTTACTCCCTGAGAAAAGATTTTCTATTATTTTGATATATTAATATATTAAAATTTGCAGTTGCAGTACAATTTNAAGATGAGGAGTGTTGAGTCTCTTGACTAGCTCCAACGGCTATGAGTCATCCTCTGATTTGCGAACGTGAAACAGTCTTTCTATGGTTGAGAATGTGGAGATCGAATCTGCAATTGCACTAAAATTGCATAGTGCAATTCAGATAACACAAGACTTCAACAATTGAGTGGAGAAGATGAGGGGTCTCACGAACTCCAACGAGCATGAGGCAGAGTTGTAGACAACCCACGGTCATTAGCTGCATAAGCTATCTTAAACAAATAATAAAGACATAGATTCTGAGTTGTTTATTCTTAGAAACCTATTGAATAGGTAATTTAATAAAATAAAAAATAGAGTGTAATAGTTTTTAATAATAATTAGCCACTATAGTAGCAACACAGCATTTCTCGTTTTTCATAGCTCACTATTCTGACTTAATTAAGCATAAAATCAATAATAAATAAGATTCTTATTTATTTGGTGAACAAAATAAGCTTCTTATTTATTAATAAAATCATATCCTTAACAATTTTTTTTAATAAATTCATGTATATATCTGATTCAAATCTAATATTCTATTTATGAGACTTTACCTTTGTACTGAATTCTTACAGTCTTGCTCATTCAAAATAAATATTACAATTAATACGTTGATGTAAATATTAATTCACATGTATAATTCACAAGGATTAAAAAGACAACAGAAATTCTAACAGAGTACACATACAAATTCAAAATATGGTTGTACAATACATTAANTATCATATTTATATTTTTAGTACTCTTTTATACCATCTTTAAATATAATGAATTATGAATTTGATAATATAAAGAATAAACCATGCAAGCAAAAATTTTAAATTGTAAAACGTGTTAAAATAGCGTATTAAATAAGTCTATCATACGTACCATATATCTAATTAAATGACGTGCCATATATCCAAACACTTACCATAAGCCAAAGCGCATTACGTTCCTAGTAAGTAAGTATGGGGCTAGACGTGATGATGGGTTGACATTGTGGCAATTGCCTCCTTCAGAGATCTCTAAAGAGGTGACCGCATGGCATGGGAGTGTGTTTTGTTATGCCTTAGCTTCTTTTTGGGTTTTCCTTTGATGTACAAAGACATATGAATTAAAAAAATATCATATTTTCAATAAAATATGACAAAATCACAAAATTTTATAAGAAATCAAATGACTATGACTAAATGGCTTGTAGCTGAATAATACTAAACTCATTTTTAAACCTTATGAGTTTTGTGTTCAGACACAGAACCAAAATACTAAAAAAGAACTAAATGTCTTATAAAAACATAATTACATCTTGCTCATTTTTTTTATAAATTTCACTCTCCTCAAATTTAATAAAAATTTAGAGTTAAACATCCAAACTACACTATTTAACACTTGTTGTGACGTCCATTTAGACATAACTATTGTGTCATAAGAAAAGGGACCTAACGATGTGAAGCCAAGATTAGCTTTAGCCTCAAAACACGAGATATATAGTGTAGGAACAATAATACAAACAACTTTGTTAGAGTCTGAAGAGTGAAGACCCAAAATCATGGTTTTGAGAAAAGTAACTAGAGAGCATGGTGTTATGGGTTCGATGCAGTTGCGGAAGTTGACCAGTTCAGGTAGCGTTGCTTTTGCATGCAAGAAGAGAATGCAGATTCAAGGACACACAGAGTATTGGAAAACAGAGTTAAAACCTTATGCAGATTCATGCAATATATCTCTTATACCATCATACTGCTCATCCTTGTTATAAATTTCACTTCGCTCAAATTCAATAAAAACTTAAGAGTTAAAACCTCCAAATTAAAATATGTAGCACTTGTTGTGACATTTAAACATAATTACTTTGTTATAAGAAAAAGGGACCTCACCTAACAAATTAGAAAGTAGACTTATTTAAACTTTTTTTACACAGAGGTCTTGGTTTAGCAGAGTCGTTTCCTGTTTTAAACTGTTCCTCATCTCTTATTTCAGACTCAAATCTCTCCAACTACAAAATAACAGTTTTAACTATCTTAGATTAAAAAAAAAATAATTTCTACACAACTAAGATATACAACATCTATACACCAAATATGCAAATACCATTTTCTCCTCCTGGCCTATCTTGCATATGCAACTATGGACACCTAACGTCCACAAAGTAAAATAATGTCCAAAACCAGATGTCCCAATGTGTTTCATTATATTGACTAGACTCTACTGGCAATAAGATCCTTCAAAAAAGTCCTTCTTGTCACGATCAAATCTTCTTTACAATCCCCTTACATGGACCGCTGTTCCGATTAGTTAAAGCTTGAGAAATCATAATTCAAACTAAAAATATGCATGTTTTCAAGATTGTTGATTGATGTTGATGCAATCTTATAACAGCATCTTTTGTGGAAAGTGGACCAAGTCAGATCTGTATTCTTATAAAGATCCTCTAAAAAAGATTTATATTCTCATGGCCCATATATTTTTAAATGTCTGAACCCCATAGCTAGTAATACAAAGTGAAATAACTGGAAAAAAAAAAAGACCAAAATATAGATCAATTTGTATACAATGTGAAATACACGAAAATATCGAAACCATTGTCCAAACAAAGAAATATTGAACTCTTCTTTCCCTTTTTTTTTTTTTTTTTATATATAAATTTTCCCCATATACAATAATATTTCCTTCCAACAAGTTAATGACTTGTCATCAAACTAAAAGAATTTTTTATTCTTTTGTCTAATTTTTCCCATGCACCGAAGATATGGTATTCAGGGTATTCACTACCAGAAAACTTCATAAACGATTGGTATATATGCACTATTGGGAAATTTATTGAAAATCCTAACTCTCTCTCTCTTCTTTCAAGGGTTTGAAGGTTTGGCTAGTCTAGAAAAGAGATAGGGTGAACTTCACATGTATAATTCACAAGGGTTAAAAAGACAACAGAAATTCTAACAGAGTACACATACAAATTCAAAATATGGTTGTACAATACATTAACAAAGCCTTTCAGAATACAGTTTTGCAAGAAATGTGTATCACCAATTTGCATTTTTGCCTGTTTGAGTTTCATGTAGCAGAATCCAAGCAGAGCAAGTTCAAAATAAGCCATTATTATTCATAAACCCTTTATTATTTCACACCAAGGTAAAAAGACTAAGCAATGACACTTGTTCTACCCCAAGATGAAAGAAACCAATCGTTTCATCATTTTCTTGCCATTCTCAGAATCAGGATGCAATATATGATCAATATGAGCCTCCCCTTTCTGTTCAAACAGTTCCAGCTCCTCTTTCCAACCACTTTTCTTCACAGCCTCATAGTACAAAACCCCTCTGTCCCTCAAGCTATCATTACCAGCAACACAAACAATTATCTTAGAGCACCCAAGCCCAGCCAAGCTAGGTGCACCAGGAGCCACTGGATTGATCAAAGGGTTATCAATCCCACCAGAAGCATAAGGGTACACAAAACTCCACGCCACATAAGGCAAGCTCTGCTCATGCCCATTAACAGGTTCAGACCCAATTGGCTTTGAACCATAAAAATAAGGGTGGGCATAAATAGCTCCTAATAATTTCACCCCACCAGGCAATTTTTGATCCCCAGCACGCAAGGCGAGGTTATGCACTATATTAGCACCAGCACTGTCACCCCCAATAAAAACTCTGTGGAAATCACCATGATTGATTAGCCATGGCTCGTAATTGGAAAAGGTAGAGTTTTTGAAAGAATGGGAGGCAACCCATTTGAGAGCAGCCCAGGAATCATGGTAAGCTGCAGGAAGAAGGCGCTCTGGGGCGAGCCTGTACTCCACAGAAACAACTATAACTTCAATTTGAGAAACGAATTTGGTTAAGTAGGTGTGGTAGAGCTTGGAGAAGGCAGATTCATAGAAGAACCCTCCGCCATGGAAATAGACCAAGACGGGAACTTTTTTGTGTTCATGGCGTTGGGTCAATTTTGGAAGGTAAAGACGAGCAGAAATGGAGGGGTTTTCTGAGATGACAATGTCTTTGGATGAGACTCCAGTTTCTGGGTCATTAAGCGATGGTGGCACAAATGGGGTATCTCTGGGGCGATCCACAGTGCCATTCTTGTAGACAGTGATATAAGTAGGAATCTCTGCCACTATTTCACTGGTGGTGGCGGCTGTTGTGGAAACCATTTCTGAACAGATAAAGAGTATTGAAAATAGAGTTGTTAAGGGGAGCATTATAAGGAAGAAAGACGCCATTTTTTTTAAGGTGGTAAGCTACTTTCTCTTAAAAAGTGGCATGGTTCTTTGGCTGGGAAATTTGTTGAATTAAATATAGTAAAGAGATGCAAGTTGGTACCAATCAAAAGAGGAAAGAATCCATAATGACGTCAATGAAAAATTAATGGTCAAAATTCTTATCTTTATGAGAAATTTCCTACTTATAGGGATGGCAACCAAATTGGAAGTTTATATCAGAGTCAGATTACTGATAAGATGTCTATTCAATCACTGATTAATAAAATCCAATGCAGAAGTTGATTGTCCAATTTGGAAGTTGCCATGAGATTACTAATAACAAGTGGATATATCATATCCTCATAAAATATCTTGCAAACTCAAATATTATATATGGTTAGTATTAAAATATGAATTACATATTGAAGAAAATTTCATCATGTTTTGGACTAAGAAAAGAAAAATGCTAGTTTTATACTGGGAATTCCCAGAAATGCTTTATATTGTGACTCATGTTGTGTATTTTCAAAGGGCCAAAAAAAAATTATCTTGTGTACTTCTTTATGATATGATATATCCACTATTATTCTTACTCAGATTTCCTCATCACTATCAACTTCAATTTAATTTACTTCTTATGATTTTAATTAGGCCTATTGAAATTATTTTTTTAGACAACTTGTATTTGACAGTTTTCCAAAAATATTATATTTGGTGAGTAATAATAAGTGGTGTGACTATATTCTTTCATATAATAATGAATATGACCGTGGAGCTTCGTATACGGCATGTTGTGTTCATCGTAGTCTTTGCCCACAAACTCATGTATATAACTGATCAAAATCTAACATTTATTTATGAGACTTTGCCTTTATACTGAATTCTTGCAGTCTTGCTCATTCAAAATAAATATGGCAATTAATATGTTGATGTAAATATTAATTATTTTAAAATTTTAACAAAATGGTACTATCATATTTATATTTTTAGTACTCTTTTATACCATCTTTAAATATAATGAATTATGAATTTGATAATATAAAGAATAAACCATGCAAACAAAAATTTTAAATTATAAAACGTGTCAAAATAGTGTATTAAGAAAGTTTCTAGGGAAATTAAGAAAAAAATTCAATGTTACAGCTCAACGGTTCAATCCTATAAACATTCTCCAAGTTATGTAGGTTAATTGAAATAATTCGAGCTGGTGGAGACAATTACTGGTAGTTATTGAATGCAAGTGTGAGAAAACCAAGACTTCCCTTTTCTTCCAATACCATATCTATGTGACAAATAAAACCTTCTTGACTTATCAAAGTGAGATGGGAGCGTACTTGAGGAGGGAAGTACTGAATGTACCTCTTCAGCTTATAACCTGAACACACGCATGCATTCACCGGGAGGGAGGGGGGAGTCTACCTTTTCTCCGGAAGGCCACAAATAAGGGTTAAATCGAACAGCACAGTAGCCATCCTAGAACATATTAAGGATAAAAAATCAGTTCCAGTGACAGAAAATCCGTTATCTGATAAAAAGCAATGCTCCACTACACCTTCAAAACAAGGTGTTCAAACTGCTTAAGCCCACTTCCATCATCAGCAGGATTAGCAAGACAACAACCAAAAAATTTGGTGGGGTATTTCTCCAGAACACTGCCCAAAGAAAAATTTGGCATAAGGAATACCATATGATGCACAGGGTAATAGAAATCATTATACAGAAGTTGTCTAAAAAGACTACCATGAACTGTGAAATTGAGTCAAAGTAAAATATTTCCTCTAATCTGTGACCATCCAACTCACTGTCCAGCTAATTACATCGAAAAACAAGCAATTGGATGGAGCATGCTCAGAACATGAATATAAGTATATAACATACTTCACACATTTTGTATATTACACAAAACTTCAAGTTATAGAACAATCACAAGCTAAGGGAATAAGCAGACACATCAAATCTGGGTTTTCCAATAATTAAACTTTGTGATAGAAATAGACAGTTGGGTGTAATCTTGCCTACATCTAAGTGAACATGAATGATATTCTGAACATACACAACATAACCAACATGAATAGTCATATTTAATCTGTCATGAGTAATGCTAGCTGTACAAATCTAAGATGCTACCTGCGCAGTAGTACATGTACTGGATCTAAGTTTAAAAGAAAAAAGTGTAGGTGGGCCCTGGAATTCAGATGCCGTTATGCTGGTCTGTTCATCTAATAATTGTGTAGCTAGCATTACTATTTTTGATACATTCAAATAGTGTCTGAATAATTTGCATATAACACATTGCACAAAATAAGTTGCCAGACTCGAGAATTAATGGAAGTAGAGAAGCCATCGGACTAGATATGATTGCAAAAGATATAGTGGTTATATTAGTTTTCAGAGATCAAAGTTGCAATCAGTTTCCATGAAATCTACCTCAAGCAATTGACGTACACGACAAGGATGGGTAGCGAGATATAGGTATAAAAAAGGCATACCTGGAGCAAGAAATCGACATGTCCGGGTATAGTGGGCTCTTGGCCTCGAAAATAAGGGAATTTACCCGCAGTCTTCATAAAATAAAAAAATCCAAGCGTCATTTAGTTAGTAAATTTCTAACTCAAAAAGTACTTTCCTTGCTTTTGAAATCGATAGCTTTGTGTTTAATATTCACTTTCGGAGAAAACGAAGAAACACAACCCAAATAAAGAGTAAGGAGCAAGTGTGACAAATCGCCAGCAGTCCAAATATTTAGGATGAGTTCTTATGATATGTGTTACCTCTTCAGGAGACGCCCATACATGCAGATGGGAATCTACGATTTTGGAGCATAAAACGGTTCTGCTTTCGATTTCGCTTATGGCCATTCTTGCTGCCGAAAAAGCTTTAAATGTGGGCTTCCTCGAAATCGAACAAGGGGCGCAGAGTCGCAAAGCACTACGAGGATGGTAACAATGGTTCGAACCAGTAACTGGGAGCAGAGTATTTAGCCTCAGCACCATGTGGTAGAGAGATAAATTGCGTAACTTTCGCGTGGATTTTTTTTTTTAATCATTAATCTTTTATCTTCCATACTATTTCTGTGCTGGGGATCATCTCACTGCAGCTTCTAAATTTTTGCCACGTATCAGAAACAAAAAAGCATCTTAACGAAGTGTTACAAATTTTGGAATGTAACATAATAACCTAATAAGTATTTTTAGATAATTTTACCAAAAAAATTAGAATTTATTATTTTAGGTGTTGGAACTTGATAGACTAAATGGTGCTTTTTAATTAGGTACTTTTTATATTGTGAGAGATTATTAAAATATTTTTTAATGCTATATTATTATAATTATACATTATATGATTATTTTATATATATATAAAATAATTATTTATATAAATAAAATAACTATACTTGGTTATTTTGCTTTTTATGAAAATAATCTACTTAAAAACTATGTCTTAGGCATTTTTTAAAAAGTTTCTTGAATCTATGAGAAAAAAATTATTTTTAGATAATTACTTTTAAAAAAAGTCTTTATTTTTTAATATGGCTTTCCTTTGGTAGGAAAGTATATGTGAATAATGAAGTTTATTTACTTTTTGTCCTTTTTCTGTGGTGGCCTTCTTTCTATATCCTGTTGGGAAGACATTCCTTCTATTTGTAGTTAGTATGTAATGTATGTTCATATACTTTATGTTTCATATTTTATTCTCTTTCATTACATTGATGATCTGATCCAAAATCTAAAAGATATCATAGAGGTCATAATCTTTAATTATTTTTAATTTAACATAGGAATAGTTGAAACATATCTAGTTTGTCTTCTTATTGTAGCCCTTTTCACATTATTGACTAATTGGTATGTCCTTCAATTAAATAAGCCCTTTTTCACGTCATAATCAAATCTTATCTACAAGGCTACAACTACAAGCCTTCAACTCGGACAAAGATTTTGCCCACATATAATATAATTTCGTTTCCTTACAACTTATTGACTTATCATCCAAGTAATCAAATATGTTTTTTATTCTCGCTGACCCATTAAACAGATTAAATTCCAAAAAAGTACATAGAGACAAACTGAGGAAAATATGGCTAATAGAAATGTTATAGCTTTCCTCCTTACATTACATGAACAAATCATTGCAGAATACAGTTTTGGAAGAAATGATTATCATCTGTTTGCATTTTTGCCTGTTTGAATTTGAACAAGCAGAACTCACGCAGATGAGATGAATTTGAACAAGCAGAACTCACGCAGATGAGAGAAGCCTTTTATTTCACAGTTCACACGAAGGTCAACAGACTAAGCAATGACACTTGTTCTACCCCAAGATGAAAGAAGCCAATCGTTTCATCGTTCTTTTGCCAATCTCAGTATCAGGATACGATACATGATAAATATGACCCACCCCTTTCTGTAAAAAGAATTCCAGCTCCCCTTTCCAACCACTCTTATTCACAGCCTCATAGTACAAAACCCCTCTGTACCTAAAATCATCTTCTCCAGCAACACACACAAGCAACTTAGAACATCCAAGTCCAGCCAAGCTAGGTGCCCCAGGAACCACTGGGTTGATCAAGGGGTTATCAATCCCACCAGGAGCAGAAGGGTACACAAAACGCCACGACACATAGGGAAAGCTCTGCTCACGCCCTGTAACAGGTTCAGACCCAATCGGTTTTGAACCGTAAAAATAAGGATCGGCTAAGAAAGCACCTAATAATTTCACCCCACCCGGCAATTTTTTATCCCCCGCACGCAAGGCGAGGTTATTTACAATATTAGCACCAGCACTGTCACCCCCAAGAAAAACTCTCTGGAAATCACCATAATTGATTAGCCATGGCTCGTAATTGGAAAAGGTTGGATTTTTGAAAGAATGGGAGGCAACCCATTTGAGAGCGGCCCAGGAATCATGGTAAGCTGCAGGAACGAGGTGCTCTGGAGCGAGCCTGTACTCCACAGAAACCACTATAACTTGTATTTGGGCAACGAACTTGGTCAAGTAGGTGTAGTATAACTGGGAGAAGGCAGATTCATAGTAGAATCCTCCACCATGGAAATACACCAAGATGGGAACTTTCTTATCTTTATGGTGTTGGGTGAATTTGGGAAGGTAAAGACGAGCAGAAACAGAGGGTCTTTTTGAGATGACAACGTCTTTTGATGAGACGCCAGTTCCTGGGTCATTAAGCGTTGCTGGCACAAATGGGGTTTGTCGGGGGCGTACCACGGTGCCATTTTTGTAGACAGTAATATAGGTAGGAATCTCTGCCACTATTTCATTATTGTTGGTGGCGGAGGCGACTGTTGTGGAAGCCTTTTCCGAAAAGAGGAAGAGGATTGAAAACAGAGTGGCTAGATGGAGCATAGTATGAAACTAAAGAGACAGAGTTGCAAATTTTTTCTGGTGGCAAGGTTCAATGGTTCAGATACTTATCTACGTGCTGGATATTCATACTATCACTTGCGGTAGGAAAATTTTAGAGAAAACTATTGTGATGATCTGTGCTCAGGCAATAAATGCTTGTCCTATAGAAACTCAACTTGTGATGATCTGTGCTCAAGCAATAAATACTTGTCCCATAGAAACTCAACTTGTAAATGATCTGTGCTTAAGCAATAAATGCTTGTGTCAGAAAAAACGTGTAAAGAATAAGGGGTGTGGGGATAGGGGCAGATAGGGATGACAATGGGTCGCATAGGCACACCCATTAAATGTATATTTGCCCCAATTTCATTTACTCATATAATTATATATATATTTTTTAAATTTCTAAATCAAAATGATATCATTTTACTAAAAAAATTTTAAAAAAATTTATGTAATATATATATATATATATATATATATATATATATATATATATATATATTTTATTTATTTATGTATAATATGAACTAAAACATGTAATATTTTGTCTCGATCTCATAAAATTATTCTTCCCTAAAATATATATATATATATATATATATTTATGTATGGGACAAGCATTTATTGCTTGAGCACAAATCATTACTTCGTATTCAATAAGTTGAGTCTTATTATATTTTACACAAAAATGTGTAAAGAATTCGGTGTGTGAGGATAGGGCAGATAGATATGATAATGGGGTGGGTAGACACTCTATGTTTTTATCACCATCTTATTAAATTCTCATATGCTTTATATCCCACCCTATTTATTCATATAATCATATTTTTTTAAAAAAAAATTCAGTCAAAATGATGGATTTTTTGACACAAATATTACATTGTGTAAAAGTATTTACCCAAATATTACAAGTTTCAAACTATTTACACAAATATTACACTTTTTAAAAATTTAAAAATAAAAAAAAAAAGATTTTCGAACACGTGAGACCCACCGGACACGCCGTGAGGCCAACGGCGTGTCCCAATAAGACAAAATTTGTCGCGGGGCCCGCAACTCTGGAACAATGGATGAATTTTGTCTATTAGGACACGCCGTAGACCTCACGGCGTGTCTGGTGGGACCCACGTGTCTGAAAATCTTTTTTTTTTTTTTAATTTTTGAATTTTTAAAAAGTGTAATATTTATGTAAATAGTTTGAAAGTTGTAATATTTAGGTAAATACTTTTACAAAATGTAATATTTGTGTCAAAAGGCCCAAAATGATGTCGTTTTATTAAAAAAAAAATTTTTTAAAATTATGTAATGTATATATATATATATATATATATATGTACAAGATGGATAGGTAATAACTTTTTCATTCTCGACCTCATAAAATTATTTATTCCCATATTTATTTTTTCTGCCTCATACCCATACTCGATCGGGTAAAAATAACGAGGTCCCATCGGGTATGCGGTAAATTTTCATCCCTAGGTGTAGAAGACGTCACCGATAGAGAAGAGATGTGTATGTGGGGAAGGGGATAGGTCCCAAAGTCTTATGGAACGATGAAGATTGGAGAGGGTTTTGAGAGAGATCGGGTCGATTGCAAAGGAGAGGGGAGTTAAAATTGAGAGCAAATCCATGGAGTTAGGGACTTGGGGTTTTAGAAATTAGAAAGGGGGAGAGTTAGTGATATTGGGATGGAGCTTTGATGGGGTGGAGAAAGTGAAAGAGTTTTATCTAAAACGATGTAGTATTGATTATTAAAGGGTGTGTTAATAAATAAAAGAATTAAAAATATTTTAATAATTTTGATTTGGTTT